>ML777709.1:1243252-1258813 GCA_009831015.1 Picea engelmannii
GAACTATCTTTTAAATTATGCTTTTCTGGAAACTGACAAGTGTAACCTTTCTCATGAAAAATGTTCTTAATAAAGAGTTTGATTTTCTATTATCATGACACTGTCATGACATCATCCCGATGACCAAAAATGTGGATAACAGACAACCAGAGGCATTGAGGGAGAGGTATCGCAATAACCCTGCCACATCCTACTAACACTCCCACCATGGCTCAAATTGTAGGTTAACGATTACCTATTTTGAGATACCTGCGATGCTGTGAGGGAAGATTGTGACAGTCACTCACGATGATTCTAAGGGGCACACAATAAGGCAGGATCCTTATTCCTTAGAGGCCCTTAGTCTCCCACAAGATCACCTGACGAAGTATTGACTCTAGGGGTTTGACGTGTACCAAATTTAGTCAAGAGGTGAGTGGCACCCTTGGAGCACGTAGTGCATCTTGAAGGGAACGTCGCGCAAATAAAAAGGAAAGAGGTGAGTGGCACCCTTGGAGCACATAGTGCACCCTGAAGGGCACATTGCAACTTTAAATATGGTAAGTTAATAAACCTAGTGCCTAGAAAATATCCCTCCTTAGGACCTGGACGGACTTAAAATGAATGATGTGATAAGTAAAGTTTAATATAAAATATTTTCCTTAAGAACTGTCGCCAAGCCTAGTGAATAAAAAACCAAGGTCTAAGTAGAACCTTTGAACCAAAAAAAAACTAACTAGACCTATAACAAGAAGGGGGGTAAGAAATTCAAATTTTAATTATTAAAGTGAAAATTATAATGGAGGATTAAATGTCTTAAAAAGGTAAATGGTTGTTTTTTTATACACTTGCTAAATCTGATTTTTGGTTAAAAAGAAAAAGGGGAAACTTAAAAAAAAGAGGAAACTTAAAGAAAAAGGGAAATGTCTAACTTAGTAAGGAATCTAGCCTTTGGAACTTTCTATTTATGAACTCAACTAGGATTAAAGTAAGGCTTAAGTCATTTAAGAATTGTATGGGAATAATGGGATACCGAGGAGCATTTTTAGGAATGCTTTTAGGTGGGTGAGGAAAATAGGCAAATTTAATTAATAAATAAAATTGATTTTCTGGTGCAACTAGGGGATCGGGCGACATGTGTACGGGGGAGGTTTTTCCTAATTAAATAAATGAAAATTGAATCTAATGAGGGTTTGGGAAACTAATCACTTGAAAACTCTTTATAAAGGATGGAGGAGGAGGAATATGGATCACTTCTGGCTTGTGTAATGTTACATTGCCGAAATTTTATCTTGACTGAGTTTCTCTTGTGGGAGTTGGGATACCCATCTCGGGTAACTAGTGGTAGCTCAACCTTGTGAGGTGAGTTGGGTGCTATCATTATCTGGTATTGTGTGTGTGTTCCATTTGCGTCTCAGGGGGCTAAGGGGGAAGAAGAGTACCCCTAGCGTTGTCTGGGAGGTACTGGTGAGGTCTCATCGGTTGGCAAGCAGGATCTGGATGGAGCTAGCGTGCGAGACAACATCTACGGGATCATTGCCTTCAGATTCGGTACACGTATTTAAATTTGTTATATTTCAGTTAAAATTCTCCTGTGTATGAGATTATAATGATGATGAAGAAACTGATGCATTTCCAGTTGACATTATTTTCTTTGTTCATAGTAATTCTTTAAATCTAAGCTTTTATTCAATTTCAATTTCTATTGTGGTCTTAGGATGTTGGTTGTATTCGAGCTAGGCTCTTAAAACTCGTTTGATTTGTAACCCCTCCCTTCAATAGAGATTTACAGTGTTTTGTTTAGAGAATTATAGTGATGTTGTTGAGCAATTTACAGCCATATTGTTGAGCAATTTACAGCCATATTGTTGAGCGATTTTCAGTGTTTTTGTTGAGTGAATTACAGTGATTTTGTGGAGCGATTTATATTGATTTTTGTTGAACGATTTCTATGATTTTTGAGCAAATTGCTGAGCGATGGTGGATAATTCTCATTCATAGGAATAATTTTCATTTCCTTTTACAGTGATATTTCGTAGCTACAACAATAATGTGCTTCACAACGATAGATGCATTTACGGTGATGATTGCAGTTTCGGTGAACTGTCACTCTCTGGTATATAATTTATAATTTTATATATATCAATTTATTGGTACTCAAACGTTATAAATCTCATGATTTACTCAACCGATAAATTATGTTTACAATTTTTATAATGGATACGATCCTTACTTAGTGGAAGGAGGGACGACAATAATTATGTTATCGATTTTTAAATTAGATATTTTCATTGCTTTGGATACCTATATAGCCCTAACTGCTTCCAAAGCCATCAAAGAACCACTGCGGATGGATGCTAATAATGATTAACGGAAGAAAGACAACAGTGACTCCAATTCTTCCAAATGCCAAAATCGACAACTTTTCCCCTCTTCTGCTTACGCTGAGATTCGTTGTTTTTATCCATGAAATTCTGAGATTCTTGGCCACTTTAATTTTTCTAATCCACCATTCTAAATATTTAATTATTCTTTTGTTGGGTGAAATTCTGTTTCAGACAGATGGCAAGCGTGAACATTTTAATGCTAATATTTGGTAAGTGCGCCCATATTTTATATCCTTGAAATTTTCTTACCACCCGATTTTAAAACTGCACAACAATTTTAATACCACCTGAGATTCTAACCATATCCTATATCAGAATCGGTACTATATCTATCCTAAGTCGTAGATCTAGCAGGATCACTTGTACCAGTTTCAATAGTTTTCTCAGCATGATCCAGATCCTCCTAACTCTGATATCTATCCATTGGTTCCTGTTGGCACAGGGGAAGACCCGGGGTTCAACGCTCAAGACCGCACCAACAAAACCCTAACTACTGGCCCTTTCGGCAACACCTGCAAAGAAAATGAAGTCTCACCGGAGGTAGAGGTAGGGGTGGTTGCAAGACTTAGATGTCTGCAACTGTAGATGGGACACTAATCTGTGATTATATCTTTCACAGGGAACTTAGCATAGATTATTCGTCAATATTTAACCTCTATGGTACTTCGCAGATAACACAGAGCATCACAATGAATACTTATACTAAAGATGGTTCAATACTTAGCCACATAAATATAGGTTAGGTTCAACAGATCAAACACTAAGCATATTTTATATCAGATCTAACATTCATTCATATATCATCAGCACAAGCATAACTAGATCTACTAATCACAGCAAGCACTTATCCAAAAGGAAACAACACATTAGATCGAAGCACTAAGCACAATACACACAGTTATCGTGGTTCACCCCCACCTTGGGGCTACGTCCAAAAGTATTCTCTATATTATCTCGGTCAAGCAATTACATCACAGAGCTTGACTGATTCTTACTTCACACATGACAGAAGATCTGCGCAGCTCATTAGATCCTTCTTCCTTGCACTTCAACACAAAGCTACGACAACTTGCACTTAGCTTCTCAATCTCATGCACAAAGTACTTCAAGATACATCCGATCACGCAGATCTAGTACTAGCACTAAGCCTTTAGCTATACATCACATATATGTACTATTCTCTCTTCTTGTCTATTTGCATTGCCTATTTATAGATTACAAAATGGGCCTAAGCATGGGTAAACCCACGGGCTAACATCCCTTTCCCGTTACATCAACCCAAAACCCTAAAATGGACCAAAAAATAGGTCTTACTTCCTTAATTTCTTCTTCGCGTTGTGCCCCATCCTTGGCAAGCTGTTGCAGTCCCAAAAACATTCAAATATGACCAAGTATTCTGCAAAACTTGGTCAAGGGCCAACAGGCCCCCAACACTCACCTTTGACTCGTCCCGAGTCACTAAGGTCTGATCAATTCCTCTTCGAATGCCTCGAGTTTGGCTCAAGCTGCTTCAACCTAATGTAGTGCGACATCCTCTTGTTCCTTAAATTCCTGGATTATTGTGTCATTGAGTGGGCCTTCCAGGCACTGTTGTGCAATGATGACAACATTTTCGAGTTTAGCTCCCTAGCTTTCAAGTTCAACAAACAATTGGCATGCCTTCTCTTGGAGTGGTTGCAGTCGCTGAGAGACTTCCATCACTTTACTTTGCAGCGTGTGTACTTGTTGTTGGGTTGTGCGTTGTTCTGCGAACCTCTTCATTCTTTCGACTAGGGTCACGAACTTCAGTTGTGCTTGTAGTACATATGCATGTTTCTTTGCTTCCTGGAGTTGTGCCTCCAATGTCTGCAATTCTAGATTCTCTGCAAGGGTTTCATAAGTCTATGCGCTTATAGTGCTTAGCTACCTACATTCCAAAGCCAAGGTTTTTAACTGGTCAACTGCGCTTCGAGAAGTGGCTTCTGTTAGATATCTTATCTCCTGGGGTGTCTCAGGTACAGTGTGGAGCTCCAGATCCATGATGAGCTACTGGAGTTGCTGGATTACTTCTTCCAGTTGGGTCACCTGCTATGGAAGATGATCTTCCATCTTCACTTCTATAATCTTCACAGAGCGAAGTGCTTTGTGAATCCTTTCCTGTACTTCAAGTTTCTCTGCTAGAAACTGGTCCTTGCTCTGCTGTAACTGTGCTTTTTCCTCCTCCCACTTCGCTTGTAAGGAAATTTTCTCTTGTTCTTCCTTCTTCTATTGTTCTCTGTGTGCACTATGTTCTTGTGCCAAAGCCTGGGTGGCTTGCGCTATGTCTTCTTGAGCTCGTCGAAGGCGAGCTTCGACTTTCTCGATGATCTAGCGTAATTGTGTGGGCTCATCATCTGTTCCTAATGTTTCACTTATCAAGAGAGCTCTAGACACTACTTGGCTGGGCTGGGGTGCCTGCTGCACTTCTTTGAGTTCGCCTTTGATCCAGCTAAATAGATCCTCCTACTTTGCTTCTTTCTTTTCTGCAAGCTCTAGTGAAACATCATTCAACGTGGAAATTAAGAAGTCAAAATCATCCAGGGTAAGGGTAGTTTTAAGCGTGGTCTGGGTGGCCTTAGATTTCTTTCGGGATGAGGGATTTGGTGGGGTAATCTTCTTTTTCTTGGAGGGATCTTCCTCATATCTAGGCAGAGTAACCTCGCCTTTGTTTTTCTCAACTTCTGTGCCCCCTAGTTCTTCATCATCACCTCCCTTTGCAGGTGACAGTGAATTATTCTTCATGGATGTGTTGTGGATATCTTGAACTTCCACATCCTTCTTAGTCTTGCGTGGTCTAGGTGTATCTGTCATAGATTTAGGGCTATCCACATCGGACATCTCTGCGGGGTCCACTGCAACGAGAAGGTCTGCCAACCATTCCTTGTTAATCTCCTCCAAGTCATCTTCTGTCAGTTTGTAATATGACTGGAGTTATTGTTTGTGCTCATCCGCACGCGCTATGATATAGGTGAAGTGATGGTCTATGCTGAATTTCATCAAAGGTCTAAACCTATGAAGTGTGTTGGGTGTGATGCGTGGTGTAGACTAGATGGAATTCTTCAATTGAGTGTAGTAAGCGTTGAAGACGACATTGGACTGCCACTGCTTGTTCATGTCGGTGGAGTACCATAGCGTACAATCCTTCGCAGCTAGTGGTTCGAAGGGTTCGATCTCCAAAAAAGTGGCTCCTTCGGGCAGTTCCCAAGCGATGAAAGTGATGATTATGAGCAACCAGCTAAAGTGGAATTCATACCCTTGGTCCTGCGCTTGTCTATAGTCAAGCTTTAGCTGATTTATAAGGTACTTTGCCCAGTTCATTTGTAGTCCCTCCGCACACTTCCCTACGAGGTCAACTACAAATTTGATCAACTGTGTGGGTCTGTTCTTGTGGACTAACTTCTCTACGATTAGCTGGAAACCAAAGCGCACTGATGCATTCTCAATGGAGGCTACCTTGTAACCTCGTGTGCCTTTCTCTAGATCACCATATGCATCTTTTATTCATTGGGCGAGAGCACGATCTGTGGTCTTTCCAAGGTAAAATTCCTACGGGTCAGGGCCCTGCATGCTTAACCTAGTGATATGATTGATCAGAATCGGATCCAGAGTGATGTGGTGATCCAACCATAGGTATCCTCCATGGTAGCAGGACAACAACAACCTAACACATGCATTTACTTCTTGATGCCTCCCGAAATGTGGAATCTTCATTACGTTGAGGAGGGTTGACTGCACGAGGTTATGGGTCCATTGATGTGGGACAATCTTGGGGTTATTTCCTTTTGTAATAGTCAAGTACTTGTGTGAGGCTAGCATATTGTAAACCTTGCGATCTCCAAGGTTAAAATAACTAAATTTCAACATGGTGAGCTTCTCCTGGTCAGCATGAATTGCGCGCACCCCTTTCGGGAGGTACACAATTACCACAGCATAGTAAAAGTCTTTGGGTACAATGTCTCGATTCATTGTGCCGCTTAGTGATGGTATATATTTAGGCAAGATGCTTGGGATCATTTTCACAGTGGCGAAGTCGTTTTCGAGCTTAGATCATCTTTCCGAAGGTGGTCGGGAGGGTCTTGCTCAAGCAGTGGAGGGGGAAGATGACAGTGCTCCCGAGGATGATGCATGTACACTTGTAGATATTTTGTGCTCCGACATGACTCTCTCAGTCATTAAATCAATTAGAACTTCTTCAACAATTTTCTCAGTAGTGTTGAGCTCGTCCAACATATAAACTTGGGTCATCTAGCTCAGGTGAAAAACGGAATTCAGAGACTACAGTGGATAGTAAGGGAACAAAGAAATGATCTTAGGGTAAGTAAATATCAGGGTTCACGCTCAAATTCTCAATTAGAAAAAAGTATTCTCGGTGCGTGGCGTGATGAGTTAAGTAGGCAATCTTAGCAACAGTCTTCTTGCAATGGACATGGGGCCTTCATTAACTCTGTTCTATCCGTTCTGGTGCTATTCAATGGTTTATGGGTAACCCATAACTTCTTTTCGATCCATTCGAGGCAACAGTCGAACGAGTATATCGGTTCCAACGGCTATATTGCTTCGTCATGGTGAAGTATTCTATGTCATTGTTCTGATATCTCGGCGAAGCTCCAATTCTGCAATTCTTCTTACTGTGAAGTGTCCTCTAGAATCTCTTGTAACCTTACAGTATTATCCCTTTTCTTTCTTAACTTTCTAGCCTTCTTCCCAGTGAGCTTTGTCTCAGTAATTCTTTTACCATTCTGATGCTTATCTTTTGTGGTCTTAGTTACTTCGCGTTGTTGAAATTATTTCCTAGGGTTCCTTGATAACACTTCTTCTGTGTCAAAAATAGGTAACTCAATCTTCTGCAGATCCTCAATTGTTCTTTTAGCTTTGGCATCAAAGTTAAATATCTATGATATGTTCGTATGTTCCTCAATCAAGTGCGTGATCCTTCTGGTCATAAAGTCTTTTAACTCTTTCTTCTTATGTTCCAAAACTTTTTCTTCCTCTTTTCGTCTGGCTTGTTCTCTATCAATCCAAGGTTTTCCTACCAGCATGGTAAATGGGGCATTGTCTTCAACAAATTTATTAATATCAAAGTCTTCCTCTGTCGAAGTTCCATTGACAGTCATAGGAATCCGGGTGAGACTTCCACATAGGTTTACTAGCTTTCCTCTAAATAAACTTGTTCCTCCTAGGGAAGGGATCATGGCAGACTTTCCTATAGATTCCCAAGTTCTTTCTGGCATAATGTTCACTTGTGTCTCTTCGTCAAGAATACAGTCAATGTCGAAGTCCCTTATTCTTGCTTCTATTTTCTCCTTTTCTTTGAAGATCTTTGATAACCTAACATGTCAGTGATGTTTCAAGGTGTCTTTCATTTGTAGCAACATCTTTTCTAATTCTTTCTGGGTTTCTGCTATGATCTTGGTCTCTTGATCTCCTTCAGGGTTTGCTTGCTCCATATTCAGCTTCTCAAGTCTAGCAATCATTCTAGGGCAATCCAACACTTCATGGTCCATAGCCTTACAGCATAGGCAACTAGGTTTTCTCCCAGGGCATTCCTTAGCAAGATGTCTCGGTCTTCTGCAACTATAACAGAGGGTTAATCCTCTCTTTCGTTTAAATGTTCCCGAACATCTTTTGTACTGCACACCAGGTTCGTGGTGGCTATCCTGCAAAAAAATCTTTCTAGGATCATGCATCCACTTGTTAGTCTAGACATTCTTTCGATGCATAGGTATAACATATCTATCGTTATACTTATGAGATCTATTCATATTTGACTTTCTTTCATCCATTAATGGCCTATTTTTGAAGCTAGGATAGAATCTATCAAACATACCTAGATCCATGCTTTATAAACAAAACATTTCACTTATCTATAGAGCACAAAGCTTCCAAATCTAAGAAATTTTGACTATTCTTACCTTTATTAGAGCACAGAGCTTACAAATTTGTACTGCACACCAGGTTCGTGGTGGCTAGCCTGCAAAAAACTCTTTCTAGGATCATGCATCCACTTGTTAGTCTAGACATTCTTTCGATGCATAGGTATAACATATCTATCGTTATACTTATGAGATCTATTCATATCAAACTTTCTTTCATCCATTAATGGCCTATTTTTGAAGCTAGGATAGAATCTATCAAACATACCTAGATCCATGCTTTATAAACAAAACATTTCACTTATCTATAGAGCACAAAGCTTCCAAATCTAAGAAATTTTGACTATTCTTACCTTTATTAGAGCACAGAGCTTACAAATCTTACCTCTTTTATGCAGATCTGACTTCTTTCTTTCAGAAATTTCCACTTTTACTTTTCTTAGAGCACAGGGTGTTCACATCTCGCTTATCTTATTTGGATCTGATCTTCCTTTATTTAGATCTGACCTTATTCCTGGTACAAAGTTGCACAAGTTGAGTAAAAAGATTCACACTAGGGCAACAGATCTACGCACAAAAATTTCTTTTGCACAATGTTTCTTTTTCCTCAGTTCCCAACAATCACAGTTTCAGGTCCCGGCAATGGAACCATTTGTTGGCACAGGGGTAGACCTGGGTTTCAACGCTCAAGAGTGCACCAAAAAAATCCTAACTACCGTCCATTTCGGCAACACCTGTGAAGTAGATGAAGTCTCACCCGAGGTAGAGGTAGGGGTGGTTGCAGGACTCAGATGTCTGCAACCGTAGCTGGGACATTGATCTATGATTATATCTTTTACAGGGAACTTAGCATAGATCATTCATTAATATTTAACCCGTATGGTACTTCACAGATAACACAAAGCATCACAGCGAATAATTATACTAAAGATTGTTCAGTGCTTAGCCACATAAATATAGGTTAGGTTCAACAGATCAAGAAATAAGCATATTTTATATCAGATCTAACATTCATTCATATATCATCAGCACAAGCATAACTAGATCTACTAATCACAACAAGCACTTAGCCAAAAGGAAACAACACATTAGATCGAAGAACAAAGCACAATACACACAGTTACCGTGGTTCACCCCCACCCTGGGGCTACGTCCACAAAGTATTCTATATATTATCTCAGTCAAGCAATTATAGCACAGAGCTTTAATGATCCTTACTTCGCACAGGACAAAAGATCCGCGCAGCTCGCTAGATCCTTCTTCCTTCCACTTCAACACAAAGCTACGACAACTTGCACTTATCTTCTCAATCTCATGCACAAAGCACTTCAAGATACATCTGATCACGCAAATCTAGTACTAGCACTAAGCCTTTAGCTATACATCACATAGATGTACTACCCTCTCTTCTTGTTTATTTACATTGCCTATTTATAGATTACAAAATGGTTCTAAGCATGGGTAAACCCACGGGCCGACATCCCTTTCCCGTTACATCAACCCAAAACCCTAAAATGGACCCAAAAATAGGTCTTTCTTCCTTAATTTCCACTTCGTGTTGTGCTCCATCCTTGGCAAGCTATCGCAGTCCCAAAAACGGTCAAATATGACCAAGTATTCTATAAAACTTGGTCAATGGCCAACGGTTCCACCTCATGTTTTTGTAGGGTCTGAACCGACCGTTTGAATTATAGTTCCTTCACGCAGGAACTCCCTTAGTAGGTCGGCACAGTGCGTCACAAGCTCCTAGCCTCCCCGTCTCCTTAATAATAGTTCCTGTATTAGTTAATAAAGGCCTCGGATTTGACAAACTGATTCTGCGAATCATTTAAATTTTTGTTGAAGACTACCAGTCTTGAGCGTTAAGTAGGTGACACTTTCGCACCTGTTCTTCTCAACACAGACTGTGTGCTTACTGTTTAATGTGTTCCCTATTTTATGCTTGAATATTTCACCTTCTCCGATATATGAAATTATGATGGCCATAATCATGTTTATGTAGCCATGGAACTATTTGAAGTTGTGTGAATTAATGCAAACTCTTTCACCTTCACCTGGCTTTAATTCAAATTTTGAAGTGACCCGAGCCCCAGGCGATTTAGAATTATTCTAGTTACCCTTTCAATCCAGAATTTTGTATGTCCAGTTAATTTTATTCCACATCATTTCCCTCCTCTCGATCGTTAATAGAAACAATGACCTTGGTAAATTTATGCTGGTGGATTTATTTTTCCAGTGGAAGTTTCCATGTGTATTCTATATTTTTTGAGTAATTAGTGACATGGCAATTTTATAAACAGATTTATTGTCGTAAGGAGGGATGTAGTGATGACAGTTGTGATTAACACCATTGTCATGCCCATTTAATTGTGATACATCAGTCATATAATAATTTAGTAAATATTAACAGTTTTGGTCGTTTTAATTAGTTGGCATCCACTTGCATAGTTCCATTTTAAATGTGAATATTGTGGTTATAAAACAATTTAAGCGTGTAACAATTTTAATAGTCTATCTTCTTATTAAGTTTAGTTCCAATTGCTATATAACAGTTTATTTGTGGAATAAATGTATGGTAGTTATCCTTTCTAATTATTGATTGTTTTCATCGGTTTATTAAGTTTAATTTTGATTGAGTTTAGTGCTTGTAATATCTTTTATTGCCTTTATAGTAGGGAATTAATAGGACTTGTTGAATTCACTAATGTTGTTAATGGAAACCTTATCTGACAGTTTTTGATTATATTTATGAGTTTCCTTTTTCAGTAAATGATGTACAGGGGTTGTAAATGAATGGAAGTTAAATGTTTTCTTGATAATGGATATGTGCCCTTACTTAAGATAGTGATTGGATACTTATGATGTGTAGTAGTCCTTATGGTGATAAATACAAATGAGTTACTTCTAGACGCAGCGTCAATTTAAATGTATCGAAGTTAGTCATTTTGCACCCATTTTTTCTTGATTATTTAGAGTTCCTTTGTCTAATGACTTTGTATATTGTATGTCAGTGCCAATTGGATTTCAGGGACATTGGATTTTATGTTGGGTTGAAGGTTTAGGAGTATTTGTTTGTGCATGGGTCCCTAGTGCCCTTGTCGCAAAGTGGCGACGTGGTACCTTATCGTTGGGTCACTGCGCATGTTGATATATAAGCACATATGAAACCTGACTTAGTATCATGCGCCTCCAGATGTGATGATGTTGTTGTATTTATGGTTGCACTTGTTTTGTAACTTTTATTGTGATTGTCTCTCGCTCGCCGGGAAGGTTCTAGTCACTAGTCATCGAAGTTATTGTGTTGGGATTGATTGATGTGGTCTCTTAGCTTAGTAAGTGTGATATTTCATGTGTCGAGCGAGATGTAGACACCTCCTTGTTCCTCAGAACAGTCATCATCCTTGAGACCTTAAATGGTCAAAATCAATGGGAACCTAGGTTGAGCGTTGCTTATGTGTCTTGGAGGTCCTAACCTTGCAGGGTAGGACGAGAGGGTAGTCGTTTTTATTTTGTCTGATTGATTTTCATATGTTTCATCCAACTGCATGATGTGCTAGTATGCTAGGTCATTATGTGGTATGTTTCTTGAATTGCATGCGTTGTGTTCATCGTTAAGATTGCATTGATTAACTGTTGTCATTATTACCTTCCTGCTTTAAAAAAAAAAAATCACTTGTTATGCGTCGCATGTTGTCGTAACGACAGGGGTTGTTACATTGATTTTCCTTGAGTTGACTATAGTTTTGAAAACACTTTGGTTTGAAATCCGTGGTTCTAGTGTTTTGCAAACACAAGAATCGTGCATGTAGCTTATCTTTCTCTCTAGAGGCCTATTGTTTGTTTGCACATACATTTGCTAGCTTTTTCCTTTACAAATATATACACGTGTTTTCATGTTGTTCACGAATAGAAGTATTGATTAGCTTTCCAACAAGAGGAATTTTTTGTTGGTAATGTTTACCATTGTTTTTTATGAAGAAAGGCACATCTTCCTTTAATATGCATGTTGGTGAGAGTCATTGCATTGGCCTTGGTTCATATATCTATATGAATTTTTATTGTTTTCATTTAGATTTTGTTTTGGTGGTATTTCATTTCTAAGATGAAGAATCTATGTGCTTTGTTTAGAATTTGATGCCTTCTACTTTAGTCTACATAGAAAAATAAATTACATCGTAAAATGTTCTAGTTTATTGACATTGGAAATATTAAATGTTAGTTGCTTGCTTGTTCGAGATGAGATGAAGAGTTTATTGTTTTGTCTATAATTTGATTATTTCTAGTTTAGCCTATGCAGAGAAATAGATCAACATCATGAAATTTTTTAGTTGATTAGTGGTGCACAAATCAAATGTCCTGGCCTTCTTGCATCTACAAATAGCTTCATAGTTTTACTTGAATTGACTATAGATTAAAGAAAAAAGGTTGAAGTGGTAGTTGAGTGAGATATTGCATGGACCATCTCCTAGTTGTATGGTCCTCTAATTTGTCTCAACTTTGTGAGAGCTTTAATGGCTTCAATGTCAATGGTAAGGCCCGACAATATGGTAAATGCCAAACCGAGTAGTCCAAGGGCTTCATGTCAATGATCGAAATGAATGTGGGATAGTTTATAAAGCTATTTATAACGATACAAATGTAAATCACAACCTCAAAAATATTTGATTGGAAAGCCCCACTCAAATTTATTATCAAACCAAGATTTTTTTGCTACATATATATTTATCTTATCCCAATATATAAATACAAATTTAATGAAATATGTATACATTTATTGTTTCCATTGAATTTTGATAGTTCATTTATGCATGTTAGTCAATTAAGCCCATAAAAGAATGACTATAGTTATTTGGCATAATCAACCCATAGAATTCTCAACCATGCTTATTTATTTTTCAAGTCTCGTTCATCTTGCCCTAGAATCTCTATCAAATGGAGTAAAAGGTAGGGGGATCCAATTACATCCTAGTGCCATAGTGCCATGCAACAAGCATCTCATTGGTTTACAACATCTATTTAGATGAAAATCAACCTACTCATTCAATTCCATGAATAGAAAATTGTTGGCAACAAGCATCTCATTAGTTTACAACATCAATTTAGATGAAAATCAACCTACTCATCCAATTCTATGAATAGAAGATTGTTGGCAACAAGCATCTCATTGATTTACTATTTAGATGAAAATCAACCTATTCATCCAATTCCATGAATAAAAGATTGTTGAAAGATATATGGTGGAAATTACCTCTGCCCCTCCCAATGTTCACAACTCCTACTTAAATTAAAACAACATATAGTGAAAATTACCTCCGCCCCTCCCAATGTTTACAGTTCCTACTTGAATTAGAACAACTTATATTGAAAATTACCTCCACCTATCCCAATATTCATAGTTCCTACTTGAATTAGAACAACTTACCCTTAATATCTTATCCATATACATGCAAACTTAGACGGTGAACCCCTTCACGTGCATTATTGAAGTGGTAGTTGAGTGAGATAGTGCATGGACCGTCTCGTAGGAAAATGACAATGTCCGACAATATTTCATTTAAATTTGTTTTTAAGAACCATGAGGATTGTGCATTTTTATTTATTTATTAGGTAGTAAGTTAAAGGCAACCATTAAACACAATGCATTGAGTGAATTAATTGAGTGAATTATTGGTTCATTGTTTTTTCAATGTGTTTTTTAGATGGTAAATAGTGTGTATTGAACGGATAGGTGGAAAAGGTAGTGATTCAATGATTGGTTCAATGCATAGTGCTTATGTTGGTTGTAAGTTACTAAGTGGAATAACTCAACTTACTTGTTATGAAAAAAATTGATATGAATTGCGTTGGAAGTTACAATTTCATTTAATAGATGCAAATATTGATCATGGCACTTAGTTTGTAAAAGTTTTGATATATTTTAAGATGATTCAAATCATTAAAAATTTAGAAAAATGAATGAATCCAAGTAAAACGTTGTTTCCCTGAAAAGAAAAAAAATAGACGCATCAAAAAGATTAGGTTTGTCCACTTTTAATTAAATTCCCATGGTTTGTCCACTTTTAATTCAATTCCAATTATTAGGTTGTGCATTAGGGTAGTGGACTATAGTAATGGGCAGATTCTTTAGTATGTTCTTTATTATGTCCATAGTGTATGTTATTTGCTTTTTTCTATAGTTTAGGTTAGTTTTTTCATTTAAAAATAAAATCATTTTAGAAATGATATGTACGGATTTTGATTGTCGCTATAGGCATGACGATTGTAGATGGGATAGGGAGTTACTTGGGGTGGGAGATGGTGTTGTGGGTGTTGGATGCTCAAAGAGGGTAGGCCATGGAAGGCTTGAATGTGGCATGTTGTGGATGATTTGTACTAACCCATGCATTAAATAGGGTAAGAAGTGACCCCCCCCTCCCCAACCGACTTTTCCATGTTTTCAGTGAGTATTTGCATCATTTGTGGTTTGTTTGGTTCTTGGCCATTGTTTCCATGCCTCTTTGTCGATCGAGAAAGTTTGTGGTTTGATAACTTAGTGTAGGCTTGGTTTTGAGGTTCTCAACATAGATTGAATGGTGGTGTGTGTGGCTTTCTTTGGCTAGTTTGTACTACCTGTTATCACCCTATAATTTATAGGATCAACTGGTGACTGGAATGTTATCTCTCTAGTGTTTTTGTTGGTCAAATGATTTTTCATTCTGCAAATAATTTAAGAAAAAGAAAAAAAAAAAAGTAAAAGAAAAAGAAAAGAGGGCATAAAAGAATTTCAATAAGAGCCCCATGCAATAACAATGACTTGGTCCATACCTTTCAAGCATGGCCAAGTTCTTTTAAATTGATGTTGATAGGAATAGTGAGTAAGCTTGGCTAAACTGTTTAATCTTAGCGAAGTGATCTAGGTTAGTTAGTGAATAAATCTGGCTAGACTGTCTAATCTTGGTTAGGTAGCCCCAGGATAGAGTAAGTTCTTATCCCAACAGTTTAATCTAGGCTAATTGTCATAGGAAGTAAGGTTAGAACTTAGGATAGTTTGTTTGATTTAAATAAAACCAGCTCAATGATCAATGTTGGACCATGTTTTGGATGATCGAAAATTAGTTTGCCTAACCCTTTGGTGATGTAAAGATGTAAAGGCTTGGGAAAAACCCATGATATTCTCTTATCCTAAGTTTTTCAGGGCGCATAAACTTTCGCGCACACATTTATGCACCACTCATGTATCAACAACCCAGATGATCACGCCTAGATCTACAGTTGACAAATCGTTCTGGACCCCCCTGACCCTTCTACCTTTAACAGAGGGGGGG
>ML777709.1:1258834-1272158 GCA_009831015.1 Picea engelmannii
CAACCCAAGTTTCGGTGCTTAGATCTACGTTCTGTATTGGATTCCAGACCCCCCCGTCCATTCTACCTATAATGGAGGGGGGAGGGGGGTCTGGAATGTGTGTTAAAGAGCACGCCCAGATCTGCGGTCGAAAATGAAGCGTGCAGATCAATGGCTCAAGGTGTTTTTCGGACCCCCCTGACTGATCTACCTTTAACGGTGGGGGGGGGGTCTGGAATGGAATCCTACTCTGGTGGGACCCCTATCAATACGTGGCATAAATCTACTGGTCCCGAGTCCCACCGCCTCCTACTGTCTGACATACCTCGTCACCTCGTGATGTCATCATCCTCCTTTCCAAAAGAGTCATGTCCCATAACTCCGTCAGTCCTTCTCCCTCATTCACGTCTGGCAAGTCCCCTCACCATGATTTTTTCCCCTAATCGATAACCGCTACATCACCCATCCGTATCCCTCAGTCATTGTCACCTACCATCTCACATTCTAAATGACCCATTGGCCATTTATTACTAGATAACTTATCCGTTAACCAACTGACCTGTCCCTCACGCCCAACGGATACCCGTTTACTCAAAATTACCCTCACTCTTCATTCCTTCACCATTTACCCACTCATTTCACTAGAGAATTTACCCCATTTTCTTCTCCGTTACAGTCAATCGCCCCCATCTATAGTCGTCCCCGCTAACATTGTTTTATTTTCATGTATTGTTACAGTAATGGCGCCAAAATCAAAACGAACAGAAGGAGAGAAGAATCTGTTTCTCCCGCCTCCTTTCGATCTTGGCAGGATTCCACTGGCCGAAAAATATTACTTAATCGTAGACACTAAGTGCGATTTCGACTTCGCAGACCTTCAATCATGGCTTAAAGAAGTCTTCATGGACCAGAGTAACGAAATTGGACTCTGGGAGTCCAACCTACCCCTGTATCTCTTCCCCCATATTCACCACTTCCCAGAGTTCGCCCTCAAGTGTCAAGCCCACTATATTCCCAAGCAATGAGCCATCGTATCCTCCTCCGGGGAAGTTATTTTCCTCATCACGCCAGAAACCATCGACCAAATGATGCAAATATCCTGAGCTGACTCCGCATCACCTTTTAACCTTGAAATCCTTATAGAGTTATACCAGAAGATGACATTTCCTCAAAGAGATCAAATATTTGAGCTTTTTCTTCCACAGTCCGCTCAGCTCCCCACTACAAATCCCCCTTATCCTTCCTCCATGTTCTCAACCAAAGGAAACTAGGTTATCACGTCCCTATGCGCCTTGTTGGGTTATTATTCAGATCAGTGGGTAGATGAGCCCATTATGGGATTTTTTTCTATTTTCTCCACCGATGAGAAGCCTACTACACAGTTCAACTTCAGCACGTTCCTGGAAAACAATATTCATGAGCAATTTGTCAATTTCTCCATAGAAGGCATGTTCCAGTATTCTTCAATATTGGCATACCTGGTCGTTTTCTTCCAAGCGGACAAATTCGCTTTTTCTATGCAGAAGATGGACGGATATGGAAAACCCCAAGCAGTAACCGCAAGGACTTCCTTGCTCAGATATAACTCCACGGAATTCACTTTCAAGCAATTCATCGATCAGTTCTACCACCCAGTGGTGAGTATGCTCAGCGGCAGACCCGAACCCAGGATTAACGATGAAGTTCAGAGGATCCTACATCTCTCGGATCTTACAAAGACTAGTGATTGGTACCTATACCAAGATCACACTGAGATTAGAGTCTATGGGTGCGAGTTGGCCCTGTATAAACTACCCAAATATTTACCTGTCAGACTTTTTGCTCTGGAATACATAAGGCAGATGATAAACTCGGATAATATTCATTTTGTGTCTTTAAAGAAGAAGCAACAGCTCATAATCAAAGGGTAGATTGGGTCTTTCATCTGCAACAATCGAGGTGTCGGGGAGGAAGCAAACGGGATGCTAAAGGAAATGAAATTCTTCATGAGTTTCACATGGCACTACGATCCGTGTAGGATCATTTCAGAGATGAGGGTAAGAAACAAGAATATCCCGTATGTCCACGAATCTAGGCCTGAGGTAGAGAAATTTGCAAATCAGACAGGATGGGAACCAAACACTTTGGTTGAAACAGAACATCAGGACCCCCCAATCACTGTATCACAGACAACCACCCCGCAGGATCCAAAGGAGAAAAGGCCTAGGCAGGATCTGTCACCTCCAGTCACTGAAGTGTCATTAGAAGAATTTTGACTGCATACCAAGAGGCCAAAAACCAGTATGGCTCCTGACCCGTCTGGAGAAAAGGAAATTCCATCCACCACAGTGACAGAGGTTTATCGATCGCTCCTCATTACAAGCGGGAAGCAGATTATAACCACAGTGTTACCAAGGAAGGCTACAGATACTCCACCGATCAACCAACCAGGCAAGACAGGTCTGAATCTAAGTATTTTTTAGAAATACGCTCTGATCAAGAAAAAGAATCAAACTCTGACCAACAACACATATGCCCAATTCTGGAAGCAGACGTCATCTGCACAACATAGACTGTTATTGGCATTCGATACGGAGAAGGATAGAAGGCACATGGAATTCCTCCAAGCACAGGTACCAGACCCAAAGGTAATCATCGATTACAAAAGGGCCACTTTTGAATTCCAGACCAAGGACGTGCATCCTGCTGATCAAATGGATCTGCATAGGTAGATGAGAGAAATGTTTTTCTCCATGCTGGCACATGCTTCCACTACTACCTCCAGGTTACAAGTGTATCTGAACAACATCCAGACACAGTTGAAGCTGGAGAAAATATCATCCTTTGCCAAGGATAACAGGATCAAGACGCTGGAGGAACGGGTCCTCAAGATTGGGTACGATCCCTTGAATGTGAAAGCAGTCGAGGAGATGATCAAGAAGAAAAAAGTAGACATAGAATCTTTGAGGAAGCAGTTGAATATGCCACCAACAGTAGACTCGCAGGTAAAGGAAATAACAGAGACATAAGGAGAAAAATATGAGATGCTTAAATTAATCATGGAGCAGAATGCACAACTGAAGGAAATGGAAGCTGAGATGGAAAAGCTAGTGAAAGAGAAAGAACAGTTGAAACCCATGGAAGTCATTCCATTGAGTGCAGTTCCACTCCCAGGAGTGAGCACAACATCACTAGTAGAAGTCCCATGGACGAATCCACTGACGTCTCTGGAAAAGACAGTTGAATTGGCAAAATCTATGGAAGAGATGAACCTGCAGGAGACAGAGATTAGCAGGCTCAAAAAGGAGATTGAGAACCTTCAGGAACTCAAATATTCTTATCAAACCAGTTTCTCCAAAGAAAAATAGGTGTCAAACCAGCTCAAACAAGAGTTGCAGTAGCTTCGGAAGAAAACAATGGCAGGTAAAACACTAGCCGAAGTCAAAGAAAGTGTCTGGACAGACATCACCAAGTCTATGAATGAAATATGGCCAATGATACAGATTATGTTTGAGAAAAATGAATTGGTGCAGAGAAGTAAATAGGCCATCGAGAAGATTAGATCGGAGTTGGGAGAGATGCCCACACAGGCTAATGAAATCATCAAATTCCTAAATTCTAAAACCAGAGAGGAGTTGGAAGAGCTGAGAATTGAGGATAGAACAAAGACCATCCTTGAGGTCAAGAGAGTCTTGACCAAGAGAGGACTGATTCTACAACTGGAAGAAAAGGTTCAGGCCATGGACCAAAGGGTATAAAGGTTTTTTAGCAATATTGAGACTCTACAAAAGAAAGGTCTTCCTGGTCTGAAGGTGATAAACGACAAACTGATGACACTCCCAAACTACAAAAAGAGACTGGCCGATGTGGCTAAGGATAGTTCAAAGTTTTCAGGAATTCAAGGCAACATCACTGGCAAGGCATTCCTAGATGCACTTCAGTTGGACATCAACATTCTGCATGAAATCTRGTACATCTTCATCACCAAGCCTACCTTTTCCAAATACACAGAAATGGATGAAGTCTACCGAAGGTTACTCAAAGTCAGCGTTCCCAGTCATCTTCGATGGGAAGAGATTTGTGACTTGATCRAGTAGTAGATGAGTTGTCCCATCCGAGTCATCTATCCAGTCAGATGAGGCCATGCAGAGGCCTCGCCAACAGCTCACCCAGAAAACAACATGCAGTTGCRACACATCATCAAACAGTTCCTAGATTTCTGTAATTTGTTAAGATAGTTAGGCTAAAAATAGATTTACCACGTCCTGATCTTTAATGACAGGATTGTTTGTAATTTTGGGTTATAAATACTTCACTTTTCGAAGTATTGAGGGTTGATCTTTATGCCCTGCGAGCTATCAGACTGTAATATTTTTCAAGAGATCTTCCATTAATACAAAGAGGCATTTTTACAGGATTCTTGCGTGTATTCACTGGTGATGTTTTTCTTTCTAAGTTTAATGTTATTCTCGCTTAGTTATCACATTGTTTGCTAAATCTAATCTTTGAAAGTAATGAATGTTGCAGGATTTATCTTTGTATACGTTGTTTCTCACTTTGAAAGATTTTAGTGTTTCATCTTCTGATTTTATGATAAATAAATTCTTAGTTGCTTCTTTGTTGTAATTGACATTCTCACCTTTTCTACTATTTCCTCATTTATGCTGCTAAAAGAATCCAGCGATTACATTATCTTGCCCTGTGAAAGGTTCCTTTGTTTTCTAGTTTAGATTTTCATTTTCATGGTACAGACCCCATAACCCAATGGATGTGTAAACTATCTCAGCCAACCCGACAAACACTATAACAACAAAACCAACATATTTTATTTACCTAGTCTAATATTTTAAATTTGAAACATATCTAAATCATATAGTGAGATCCCTCTTTGAAGTTGGTAGGGTTAGATCCCAACTTCGAAGTGGTTGGATAAAGTTACCTCCCGTAGATTTCTTCTTTCTTGACAGCCTCTAGGAAATTTACAGGGCGTTAACACTACCTCCATGCAAAAATCAAGGATTGGTTGGCTCTTTGCTATGGTTGGTGTAATATAATGATTTGTAATATACCTTGTGTATATTACAATGTCATTAATTATTAATTAAATCATTAATGTAATAATTATTACTTTTAATGTAAAGTCACACGATTTTAGACAAAAAGGGGTGACTCTATTCATGTACGTGTATTTATACATGTTGTTGTACATTTGAATAAGACTATGAAAATAAATTTATAAATATTAAATATATATATATATATATATATATATATATATATATATATATATATGGTTTACGAATTTTATTTGGTATTAGAGTGAAACCTTTGTCATAAAGTTGAAGTCACATGCATTACTATGGAAACCATAAATGTCATACTGGGAAACACAGAAAGCATTATGGAGAATATGAGTCACACTCTCGAAGAAATAAATAATTATGTGAACGAAATAATGGAAGAACTAATAGAGAAGGTAGTCATTGTATGCTTGGAGGAGGGTTTCCGCAAAAACCCAAATATCTCTTCAATAAGGAAATAAAAAGAAACCCTTCGTCACCAAGTCAGACCTTGAAGGTGAGGGCTAGTCCCCACCAACATTTGGATAGACAGCACCAACCCAATCATCGTTTGGGCAACCAAAACTAGTCACAATATAGTCTATGATACAAACAAGAATAAACAAACACATAATGGTTGAACTAGATGAGAATGAAAAGGTTGTCACCTTTGTGAATGAATCCCACCAGAATTTGACGTCGTTTCTCTGCAATGAGGAACATGATTTCTTAATCAGAAACAATGAAGAGAAGGTCCCAATAATGAAGCTTCTGGGGAAAACAATGGGTCGATATTTCTCAGCACTCTAGTGTGGTCCCTGTAAAGAGATCACTACACAACTTGTCAATATTTACGATGAGCTCATGCAGAAAGGAGAGGCCTTTGAGAATGTGTTCATCTACCTTGACCGCATGAAAGAAAACTTCAAAAAGTATCATGCAAGCATGCCATGGTTGGATCTTCCATTTGAAGATAGGAATCAGTGTGAACTATCTCAACACATTCATGTTCAGTATATCCCGACCTTGATTGTTATAGGGATAGATGGGAAAACGATACAGATGAAAGCCATGAACTTGATTCGAGAACACGAAATCTGAGCTTATCCGTTTACACAGGAAATAATGAAGGAGATTGAAGCTGAAGAGAAAAAAATACTATGAGCGCAAACCCTGGAGTCCCTCTTAGTTTCTGATGAAGTCTATTTTGTGATAGAGTTTGATGATGGGGATAGTGTTAAACGTGCAGAGATTCCATTCCTAGTTTCTAAACTTGTGGGAAAGACAATTTCTTTCTTTTTCTTTATCAATCAATACTACGATTCTTACTTTCAGTTCACTCTGAAGCTTATTCAAGTATACAATGAGATGAAGGAAAGAGGATAAGCATTTGAGGTTGTTTTAATCAGTGATAAAGTGGAAAAATAAACTTTTAAAGCTTTTGAATGTGATACCAGACACCACTTTCCATGGTTGGGTTTCCCTTTGCGAAATAAAACTGAGGATCTCTTTCATCTTTTCCATGTTACACAATCCCAAAAGTGATTGTTTTTGGTCCATGTGGAAAATTTATTACGGATGATGATGGGAAGCTCCAATTCGAGGATGGGGATTTCATTATTTTATCTTAAGTTGAAGGTATGAGTGAGCTCAATGATGGAAAGCGAAGAAAATTAATGAATGTTAGACCATATTCTTTCCACCTACAGGAAGACACCAATAATTTTGGATGATATGAGATGGGTAGCATAGTCACTCAGGTTAAGAAACCCAAACTCTTAAATTTTAAGCCAATGAAGGAAGCACTTGAAAATCTCGACGAGTTTCTTCTCAATGACTTATCCAAGTTTGATCACCCTAAAATTCTACACTTGGATTTCTGAGCACTAGATAAATTTGTTCATCAATTTGGGTGTTTCCCTTGTACTGCTTCAGAGGAAGATGTCAGTAGATTTATTGATGTGGAAAAGGATTTAAATGATAGTGACAGTTGCCTGATTAGGTTGGATGTCAATTCCATTGATGAAAATGTAAATGTGTTCAAGCATTTTGGAAGTGGTTCTTGTGCAATGTTGAATCCCATGGTAGCTATGTTTGGTGGAATCGTTGGGCATGTAATCGTGAAAGCCTATTTTGGAAATATTAATCCACTTTTCTAGATAGGACTGTGAAGTGTAAAGGGGATGGAATGTAAATAGGAGTGGGAAAAGTTGACGAGGGGAAGAATGAAGGGTTGGACAAGGGACGAGATGCGTGGAGGAGCGTGGGAGTTTGGGAGTGGGAGGTGGGACATGGGGTGCTGGAAAAGGGAGAGTGTGGGAGTGATGCATGGGAGAGGGAGTGCGTGGGATAGCATGGGAGATCAAAAGAGCAGGTCGATGTGTGGAAGAGGGAGTGTGTGTGAGAGCATGGGAGTGAGAGAGGGGCGAATGGATTTCGTGGGTTTGGAGGATGCGAGAAAAAGGAACGCTCTGATACCAACTAAAAGATGTAAACCATATATATATATAATATTTATACATTTATTATTCGTTGCCTATTCAAATGTACAACAACATGTATAAATACATGTACATGAGTAGAACCAAGTATATTTTTCTAAAAATACATGACTTTACATTAAAATTGATTTAATTAACCATTAATGGCATTGTAATATACACAAGGTATATTACAGTTGGCATGTGTCTTTGTCGATTGGGAAACTATGTGGTTTAAGAGGTTGGGGGAGGCTTGGTTCTAGGATTCTTAGCATGGGTTCAAGCATCATTCATTGAGCCATGTAGGGCTTGTACATGGCATGATGTTGGTGATTTATACTACTACATGCATTAAACAAGGCATGATGTGAGCCCACCTTTTGATCGTCCTTGTTTTTAGTCTATACTTGCATTCTTTGTGGTTTGTTTAGCTCTCTTCTATTGTCGGCATGCCTCTCTATAGATTGGGAAATTCTTTGTGGTTTGAGAGCTTGGTGGAGGCCTATTTCTACGGTTCTCAACATGGGTTGAAGGGTAGCGTGTGTGCCCTTCTCTTGCTATTTTTCATTACCTCCATGCATAGACCAATGATTGTTTGATTCACTGCTACTATTAGCATTCATCTTTATCGATTGGAATACTCTTTGTGGTTTGAGAGTGTGGCTTGAGAGCTTGGTGGGGAAGCCTTTGAAGAATCATGACCAGTGGGAATCTTGGTTTTGAGCTTAAGGGATGACTAGGCATAGAATTTTGAGGTGGGGAATCCATGGAAGCATCATAGGCATCGGGAGGCATGGTTTTGGTATGAGTTTGCTTGGTTCTAAGCTTCTTCATTGTAGTTAAAATTCATGGTATTGCTTCTGCACTTCATTGTTCTTAACCCATCACTATATTCTTTAAGGTTTCTTTGGCTATGTGTAACTGATGGCACTGTCTAGGGTGCATAGAATAATGGTTCATGTTTTAAAAGATTGCCTGAGAAGACTTGGATGCATGTAGGGCATCGAGAAGCTTGATTATGTGGATCCAATCTTTAAGCCACATTTTTTCATTTCGTGGGTAAGCCTCTTTAATTGAATCTTTTACTAAATGTTGGAAGAAGATGAATTCCGAATGAAACATTGTTGGGTTTTCTCCATGCATGCAAAATAGGGTTATTGTTTGGTTAACATTACTTGGAGTGAAATTTTTGTGGTTTGACTATCCTTTTCCTAGCGAGCTATTCTTTTGATTATCTACTAGCTCTAAAATGGAGCAGGGTTTGTTGTTGACCACTTCAAATTCATATGTGAAATACTTTTCCCTTAAACTAGAAGTTTTGTCTCATAATCTATTTGCATCTTTGAACCATGTTGGTCATTCAACCTCTCATTCCACTTAACAAATTTTTTGAAAGCATGGTTAAATGTTTGTTTTCTAGTAAGGACCGGGGCTCCATCTTTAGGTGTTGAACCATCTATTTTTCTTCTTATATTGGATTCTTGTGTCTTACCCTTGAGTCTTTGAAGAGGTTTTAAATCGAGTGACTTGTAGATCTTATAATCAATGAAGTTTGACTTATTTATATTGTTTAACCCTAAACTTGTGGTGATCTTACATGAAGCACATGTTTTCTATTGATTAGACATTGAGTGATGTATCAATGGTTTTTAAAATCATTTTTTTTATGGATCATTAAGACTTCAATGTGGTTGAATTGATATGCTACCAGTGATATAAGTTTGTCTCGTGGCTTGAATGAATGTGTCTAATTTTTGCAAATAAGCTCCTGGTTATACTTGATATGACTAAACATTCAAAAGGGTTTGGCATAGACTATGGTGTCATTGTTTTGTGAATACATTACCAAGTCCTATAGACTCTAATGTTTTACAAAGGTTTATTGCTTATTTATATATACATCTCAACATGCTTTTCCCTTTGTAAATATATACATTCATTTTCAAGGATTTATACATACCAATATTGATTTTCTTGTCAATAGGACAAAGCTTGTGCTCACACAAATCATGTTCTATTATGAATTGTTAGGACTTCGAGGTAGTTGAATTGATTATGCTACTAGGGAAATAAGTTTATCTTCCTTATTAAATGGATCATAAGGTTATTTTAAGTACTACTAAGTCAACAACTTATTTTATTTTGCACACTTGATTATCCTTGAAGACTTATGCTGATTTGAATCTTGTACAGATATAGTCTTTCAAGTGTAAATTTTGAAATCTCCAACTCGTTGATTCTTAATGTTGGGAGTACGATATTGAAGGGATTTGTTTTATGAATGCAAGAACAAGTCCTATAACTTATGCCACATTTTAAAGATCCATTATTTGTCTATATATACACTTTTTATTTTTATTTTTTTGCTTTGCAAATGTACACACTCATTTTTTATTTGTTCATACATACAAGTATCAATTTTCTTGTCTATAAGAAGAATCTTGTGTTGGTTATGTTAATGATTGTTTGTCATGAAGAGAGGCCAATCTTTCTCTTATATGCTTACTTCTCATATTGTTGGTTTCCAAAGGTCTATTACTTGCTTTTATATTATACTACTAGTGTTTCCCTTACCCACACACACACTCGTTTTCAAGTTGTCTATACATAGAAGTATTGATTTGTTGCTAATTGGAGGAAGATTTGTCTTTCTCTATTGATGATGCTACTCAAAATCCCTATGTGGACCTTGGTTAACCTATCTATATGAAGTCTTATTGATGTCATTTGATATTCTTCCTCCACCCTTTGGTTTCTAAGATGAAGAGTCTCATTTCTTTGTTCATAATTTGATGGTTCTATTTTATCTTGCACATAGAAATATATTGGCATCATGAAATGTTGTAGTTTTATGGTCCTCTACTTTGTCTCAATGTTGTGAAAGTGAAGGAAAATTAGCAGGCTTGGCAATATGGTAAATTCCAAACCGAGTAGTCCAAGGGCTTCATGTCAATGATCGAAATGAATGTGGGATTTTTTTATACAACTATTTATAACCATACGAATGTAAATCACAACCTCAAAAATATTTGATTGGAAAGCTCCACTCAAATAATTAATTAAAGTGGCACTTTTGGGGCACATGGATTCGTTTTATCGTCGTCCAAATCCAACCCTTAAACACCAACTAGTTATTTGATTAACTAAACTTGAAACCGAGGACGGACGAAAAATGATGGATAAAATCCCTTGCTTTCTGCTCATTCACCAACGTTTATTGAAGGAGGATGATACCAGGATGGGTGTGTTCCAAAAGATGATGGAGTGAGGCAACTTTGAGGGTGCCTCCTATCCCTCTTACATTTAAGAATAATACTAACATTATTTATCCCTCGCCAGGGCTTTCATTTCTCTAAGAGGCCCATTGTCAGTAGGGGAGGGAACAGACTTAGCTAACAATAAAGAATTGTGTGCCATCTTTTTCCGATTGCTTTGTGTTTTAAGGGGGAGAGTTCTATACCTAGTCCCCTGGACCAGGCATAGTCTTTCCCATCCCTTGTCGGGGGAGGCTTTGAAGAGGTTGCCTCCGAGTGTAATGAACGGTCAATGGGTGTCTTACCTCTGTAAGTAGGTAACTTTATAGCATCCTGATTTTCCTTAATGAAAGGGATTAAGGAATCGAGAACATTGTTGAGTGAGGACTCACCCTCCTCGGATTCTCTAAAACTAGGTTCCACGATTGAGTCGATCAAAATAGGAGAGGTGGGGGAATGGATAAAACCAAGTTCCCGAGAAATCAAACACTGAGGAGGAGGGGAGGAGGTCGTCCCGATGGGAAAGTTGGTTGGTAATGCGGTGGAACCTGTGAGTGGGAAACTTGAAACCAAAGGAGGCGATAAAACCCTGTGGGAGTTTTATGGAGGCCCCTTCACTGAAGCTTTAATACCTAAGCTCTCTTCTGAAACATTCTTTGTTGCGGAAGTAGAAGAAAACAACCACCCTGAACTTTCTATGGCATCCCTTTCCCAAAGTGATAAGGAAGAGAAAAGTGAAGGACAATATAACTTCAACTTACCTGTAAGTGTATTTTCCTATTCTGTTGGAGGTCCTTGCCCAACTTCGAAGTGAAAACGTGTATCCCTTAATGAGTCTACTTCATGCATAAACTCTGGGGGATCTTCTTGAAGTAGAGTTTCTTTAGACTTTTCTTCCGCAACCTTTCCACTGAAGTCATGATGCAAATGACCTGTGTAGTGGCACCAACTGCATTTGAATGGTATACCTTGATAGTCTAACTGTTGTTTTATGTGACGTCCACGCCATTAAATATCTAGCAGTTCAGGGAGCCCACCATGAATGTCGATCTCCACTAATATCCGCCCAACTTTCCTGACTAAGTTTTCCATAGACGACTCATCCAGAGTAATAAAAAGACCTAAAAAATATCCTATAGCCTTCAACACTCCCTCATTCCAAAGGTGTATAGGGAGGCCCGCCAGAAGGACCCAAAAGTGCCTATGGAAGTACTTTGTTTTGTAGATCAAAAGTCACCCTCCATCTCTTCAACATTAAGCTACTGCCTCCCAGAACCCAGAAATTGTTCAATAACAAAGAAGTATCCTCCGGTGACTTGCATATGAACCCCATCCAACCCTTAGTAATATAGAGGATCTCCAGGACATATCCAAGTATAGGCTTTCAGCTAAATACCATCCATTCAGAAACTGGACTGGATGCCAAATATGAATATGAAAGTCTCTCGACTAAACCACAAAGATCCAGTCTACACGTCTCTTCAAGACCAACATCTTCCCCCAACACCATCCTTCAAACACACTTATTTTCCTTCCACACCTTCTTTCGAACCCCATCCTGTTGAGAAAATATGTGTGTAAACCTTTGTCTACCAGCCGATACCACCCCTTATCCCCCGGAGTATTCAATAAAGTATCCTCCAGCATGCCCTCATGAAGAAGAGTATAGGAACCTACAGGTGAACCAACCACACCAATTTTAGTTGGGACAATTGAAGGTAACGTCGGGCAAGCAGGAGAAGCAATAAAGGGTTGAGTGCTAAGGCCTGTCCTACTGGGCAACATAGTATTGGTGTGAAATGATGTGCCATATTTTAAACCCGACGAAACTGACTCATTGAAAAGACAACCCATGTGCCACTCTGCCTCGTCCTCAGGGTTCATTAGTTTCATGACGTCTTCTAATATGTCAGCCTTTGAAACTGAAGCCATCTTGTGAGCACCAAAATGGCATTAATACGAGAAAAGGGGGGAAATAGTATTTTAAGGGAAGGAACAATAAAATAGAGCCAACCCCCTAAGCTGGTGTAGTTAAATCTTCCAAATAGACACATGAAAAGACTATAATTAATCTCTCTGAATTAAACTGTAATAAACCTCCTCTAAGAAGTAGGAAGTCATGTTGGGCTTGCCAAAGATAGATATCAAAAGTATGCCATTCAAATGATGTTTCTCGTGGTTTATTGTCATAGATATTTATTTAGCAAGATAATAGATGAGAGGAAAAGGAGATGCAATATTATTCTAGATGAATGAGTGGGACAAATTTTATAATTTATTTTTTCCATTTCTAATTTTATGATTTTTATCATTATTTTGCATAATAGTTTTTTGGAAAGATAATTAATGAGAGGAAAAGGAGATTGTTTGCACCCAATTCATCACTAGGTGAGAAAATTAAGAGTGCTTACATGCCCAGTTGGGCTCTTCTAGGCATGACAGCTGTAAGGTAAAAGGTTAGGAAGAAAAACAACAAAGCTATTAACAAGAATTAAACTAAAACTAATAAAAACTAAAAGCATATGAGAAAATGAAAAATAGAGACAAATGGACCAATATCACCAATGTATAA
>ML777710.1:123005-133759 GCA_009831015.1 Picea engelmannii
CAAATTAAAATCAACTCCTAGAACTTTAAAGTTAAATCATATCTAGTAACTAGGGTCTACCCCCCTTGGCTTCCCTAGGAGTAAGCCTAGAAGGAAGAGGTTCCAGTCAAGGTGACAGTGTGGACTGTGAACCTAGGCATTGTACCTCCAAGGACACACTAAGTGAGCCGAACTTTTCTCACGTTTGCAAGTGTGTATTAGGACCGCAACAGGGCTACAAGCCCACAGGTTGGATGCCAGGGGCCTGCATGCCAGACGAGAGAAAGATAAATTGGATGGCCTTGATGATGACTTGGATAACCTATCCCACCCATTGTTTGCCAAACGATTTGCCCAAGAGGGGAAAAACTGTTGATGATTGCAGTTATGTGAGACATTCTCCAGCTTACAAACCTGTGAGATGTGGATCATTGCAGCTATGTGAGTGTTTCTCCGGCTTACAAACCTGAGAGAAAGCCCCTAAGAAGGGTACGTGGTTCCTAGCTGAGACAGAGTTGGAACGTAGAGATGACCTCCTGCATTCAAAGAGTTGAGAAGAACTCTAGATGATTATCTAATGGGAAAGGCGATATGTTGAGTTAGGGGTGTCTGTGGCTGAGCACAAGGTGAACGTGTGAAATCCCAAAGTGTTGGGTGCATCGTCATGTGAACAGGAATGAAGATGATGTATTAGCCTCATTTGTGTAGCAGAGTTGACGAGAAACTCCAGATGATTCTCATGTGTGAGGCAATGGGAAAGAAGGTCTGTAGAGTGGACGAGCACAAGTGAACATGCAAAGATCTGATTCTTCTGTGTAATGCAGTGAGCTAAAGATATGGACATCCCTATGGATGTGCCCCTAGTGGATGAGCACTAGTGGGTGTACAAGATCCTTTGCTATATTGTTCAAGAGTCCGACCTGTTTGTAACCCTAATTGTAATGTAAAGGGTACAGGTCAGCCCTACCTTAATGTGTCTGGTAATTAATGTAAAAGATAATTAATCTGGTTAATATTAATTATGTTATTATCTAAGTGAGGTCGGCCCTGTTGTGACAATAGACACTTATGTTGACAGGTTTAGGTTAGTATAAGTAAAGGTAAATTCCCCATTGAGGAAACATATCTTTCATATGAGTTTGGAAATTTCAGCAAGTACACTTCTTTGGGAAAAGTGTGCACCTCTCTTGGGCGCTAGAGTTCTAGGGTTTAAGCACCCTCTTGTGTGCTAGGGTTTATCTTGGTGGTGAAGGTCTTTCTCTTGAAGAATATAGCAAAGGATTTGGCTGGGTTTTCTTCCCTTGTTGAGAAGGGTTTCCCAAGATACTTCTTGTGTTCCTGTGCATGGTGTTTCTTCTTATGATCTTAGTTGTTGCAACTTTCTTGTTTATGGTTAAGACAAATGCAAATTGAAATGAACTACATGCTTAACCTAGCTTATTGAAAAATCAACATGGTATTAGAGCATAGGTCTTGAAGAACCCAGTGCACAAACAACTTTCAGCCATCCTCTCTCTCTTCTGCAGAAACCATACGACCCTCTTAGGGTTCCCAGAAAATTTGTACGGCCTGCTCTTCTGGAGGTTTTCAGCACTTGGCACTTGGACGTTAGGGATAAAAAGGGCAAAGGAGTGTACGGCCTCCTTCGTCGCACCTCCAGCAAGCTTCACATCGAAATTTTGAGCATTTTGAAATTTTGGCCCTAGGGTTTCGCTAATTTCTGCAGAAATTTCAGTATTAGGGCTTCTGCAACTCATTGAAGGAGCTCTTCAGCTCACCAGTGTTCTCCTATCTTTCAAAGGATTATTGTTGGCATTCATAAGTCCAATAAAACCTAAAAGTGCTAGCCTAGCCTAGCTGTTAGGTTTTCTATCCCAGTTGACAAAGGGTTGTGAAGAATCAAAAATTATGATGAACAAAACGATGATGGAAGATAAGCTTGATGGATCAAGCAACTTCAAGTTCCTGAAAGACAAAGACTTCAAAGGAAGATTTATTGTGGGTGATACAAAAAGGTGTCACTGTGACATACCTCCTTCATGAAGATGTCAGAGGACAAAGATCAGCCATGTGCCATTGGAGAAATCATATCAACACCCTCAGGTATGCACTTGTATATATATTATTTGTATCATTGTCATGAGGGTAATTACAGGACGCAGGAAACTTTTGTTGAAGTCATGGATCTAGAGGGATCTCAGTGCATTCAAAGGAAAAACACACTCAAAGTGAAGACCCCAGGTTTGATTGTTGAAATTGTCATTCCTCTAACCTATATTTCTAAATTTTGCTACATTACAAGTAGGTGTTGTAGTTGTGACAACAATCCTTAAATTGTTTTAAATTCTAGAGATGCACTCATTATTCTCCTTTAGGAGATATTCTTGTTTTGGTTCCTCTTGTTTTCTTGTTCCAGATAGGTTAACAAAGGAAGATGTTTATCCTTCAGAGGAAGCCCCTTGAATCAGACGGAGTCAAAACTATTTGAGAAAGAGGAAGAATAGAACCATCATTGGGGAAACCAATGCAATAATACATGATCAGAATCTTTCTATGATTCTATGGAAAGAAGCATGCATGACACAGTATATGTTCAGAACAAGATTCTTCACCAGACTTTAAAAAACATAACTCTCGAAGAAGCCTTCATCGGAGTGAAGCTTGAGATTGAACACTTCAAGATATTTGGGCGCCCAGTGTATTTTCATGTACCCAAAGAGAAGAAGCCCAAGCTGGATCCTTTAGAAAGAAAGGATACAGTGAATCTTCAAAGACATTCCAGATCGACATCCTTGGTCAGAGACAGATTGAGACAAGCAAAGATGTTGTCCTTGAAGAAGAGATAGCTTTTCAAAGATCCAGAGAATCTTAGATGGAGATTGACAATGAGACAATGCTTTCTCCCCCTTCAGCAGTTCAGAGGGAGACAGACATTATTCCAGTTGATCCAGTTGCTCCAGTTATTATGTTCAGAGATATTGTAGTAGGGCATAAAGGGGCTAAAGGCCCTTTCTCTCAGTTGTGAAACTCAAAGCCACTACCCTGGCTTGGTGACTAGATGATGGTAATGTCATACCACTAAATACCCATGATCATGATAGGCTAGCTCGTGATGAGACCTCCCATCCTCCAACTAACCTCCTAAGCATTCATTATCATTCAATTTTGTAGTTCCCCCTTTTCTTCCAGAGAAGTGTTTCATTGCTTTCTCGGGGATTCCTGGGCAAAGCATCTGGAAGGTTCATATCTAGGCTTTTATCTTTTTAGCCAACAAAAATCCCTCTGGGCCTTCAGCCCCTTCTTCCCATGAAATGAGGTACATGCCCTTCTTGGGTCACTAAAGTCAAAGGGCCTAGAAGAGGGCAGTATGATGGGAAAGCAATGAGCGGAAAGTGGTATGTATGGTAGGGAATGGTACGATAACCCCTCAAGGGACCCCCAGTTGCAAACCTTCTCCAAAGGTTGGCCACTTACTAGGAAATCTATGATACTCACCAAGGTGAAACAGGGTCCAAAGCATAATGTCCAAGCAGGTGTTCTATAATCAAAAGTAGTTTAAATACAACATGCTTAAATTTCTTAAATATTAGGGTGATTACCTGCCACAATACTTGACTTGTACCGCATGGAGCAAGACCCACCTGCCTTTCAGAAGCTAGCTAGTGTGGTGGATGTGCTAACAATGGATCAGAATGTGGTGATAGAGCGGGCTTCCGCATGTGCAAGTGGACACCATAGGTCATGTAGTCTCTCAGCACACCATATCTGCAACCTGAGGGCCTGGAGACATGATCTCCTTAGTTATCCCACAAAATGGAGATAACAGGACTGTTAGATACAATGATGTCTATACAATGCGAGAGCACTAAAGAGGCTCCTATAAAAAGAAGAAGCAGGAAGTAACAATAGAATAGAAATCTAATCTAAAACCTAGAAAGCCAACTCCAAAAATGCAGAGGCATTCCAAGCAAGAGATGTACAAGGTGAGTATATCTGAAATCTACGGCACCGGTGGTACTAGGCTATACTGGTCCACTAGAACCATCTCTCCTAACATCCGAGGCCGAATGAAGAAAGCTCAAAATATATGTTTGTCCGGAAAAAGCAGCAGGAGAGGCGTTGGAATGAGTCCTATTATCCCCTAGCTTAAGGATGACTAAGGAGACTATGTCTCGAGGCCCACAGGTCCTAGACATGGACTATCGTGAGCCAGATCGACTTGAGCCTGGCACTGGATGGGCCCATCCTTTGCTTCTTCAGCGCCTCCAATTTGTCAGCAGCAGTAGCATCCATCCCATTGACCTGATCCTTCAGCAGCAGTGGGTCTTGCTCCATGAGGTAATGAGTCTAGGTATCATGGTATGTGTCACTCTGATTCTCAAAACATTTGAATATGTGCATTTAATTCTTTTTACTTCTAACATGTTCTTGGACCTTATGCCTTTCCACTTGTCCACACTTGGGGGGAACGACAGGATGCCCTAGTAAGTTGGTTCCCATAGGGTTTCAGTTGCCACTAGGGGGGTTCATGAAAAGTCATCGTTCGTTCCCACCATACTTACCACTTTTCATCTTTTTCCCTCTCATCTATCCCATACATTGGTTCAGGCATTGGGTTTGCCAAGCTAGCAAAGGGTTGTACCTTACCTTGTGGGAAGAAGGGGCTAAAGGCCCAGAGGATAAAAGTAGCTGGCAAAAGATAAAAGCCAAAAGAATGAAATCTTCAAATGCTTCGCCCAGGGATCCCAAGAAAGAAATAAAAGGCTTCTCAACAAGAAACCAGCCTTCTCATCACAAGCCAGCCTTCTCATCTCTGTGAAATGCTTGTGGGTAACATTGTCACCACTGGCAACCAAGCCAGAGCAATGTCCCCTGTTATCCCCCACTTTTAGGGATAACGAGGAGATTATGTCTCCAGGCCCACAGGTCCTAGACATGGAGTACCGAGAGCCAGATCGACTTGAGCATGGCCCTGGAGGGCCCATCTTTTCTCCCTATCAGCGCCTCCACTTTGTCAGCAGCAGCAGCAACATCCATCACCTTTGGCTTGGTCCTGTATCAGAGATGGTTCTTTCTCCATGAGGTAATGAGTCTGGGTATCATGGTATGTGTCACTCGGATCCTCAAAACCTTTGAATATGTGCATTTCATTCCTTTGTTTCTAACAGGCGCTTGGATCTTATGCTTGTCCACTTGATCATGTCTAGGGGGAATGACAGGATGCCCTAGCAAGCTTATGTCCATAGGTTTTGAGTTGCCACTGGGGGGGTTTCTGAAAATCCATCGTCCGTTCCAGTCATACATACCACTTTCCATGTTATTTCCCGCTCACCCATCCCATTACACTGGTCTGGGAATGGGGTTGGCCAATCATTTAAGGGTTGTACCTTACCTTGTGGGAAGAATGGGCAAAAACGCCTGGGGATAAAAGCAGCTGACAAAAAAGCCTAAGAATAAAACATCGAGATGCTTCACCCAGGGATCCCCGAGAAAGCAATAAAAAGCTTCTTAGCAAGAAACAGAGGGACCCGTAAAAAATAATAAAACAAGACCTAGTTGAGGGATAGGGGGTCTCATCACGAGCCAACCTATTAGGTCCATGAGCATCTAGCAGTATGACACTACCAGCATCTGGTCACCACGTCAGGGTAGTGGCTCTTGGTGGCATAGCCAAGAGAAAGGGGGTCTCATCACGAGACAGCCTTCTCATTTCCGTGAAATGCTTGTGGCTAACATTGCCACCACTGTTCACTGTTATCCCCCACTTTCAGGGATAAGTAGGAGATCATGTCTCGAGGCCCACAGGTCCTAGACATGGAGTACCGAGAGCAGGAGTGACTTTAGCATGGCCCTGGAGGGCCCACCTTTTCTTTCTTCCAGCATCTTTATCTTGTCAGCAGCAGCAGCATCCATCACCATCGGCTTGGTCCTGTGCCAGAGAAGGTTCTTGCTCCATGAGGTAATTAGTTCAGGTATCATGGTATGTGTCACTTTGATCATCAAAACCATTGAATGTATGCATCTGATTCCTTTTATTTCTAACAACTGCTTGGATCTTACACTAGCCCACTTGACCATGTGTGGGGGGATTGACAGGGTGCCCTAGCAAGCCTGTGTCCGTAGGTTTTGGTTTGCCACTGGAGGGAATTTCTGAGAAGCCATCGTCCGCTCCCATCATAATGCCACTTTTCCATCTTGTTTCCCGCTCACCTATCCCATTCCACTTGTTCAGACATTGGGTTGACCTATTTTTAGGATTGCACCTTATCTCGTGGGAAGAAGGGGCTAAAGGCCCAGAAGGTAAAAGCAAGCTGGTAAAAGACAAAAGCCTAAAAATAAAACCTCGAGATGCTTCGCCCAGGGATCCCCGAGAAAGCAATAAAAAGCTTCTCAGCAAGAAACAAGAGGGACCCGGAAAAATAATAAAACAAGGACTAACCAAAGGATAGGAGGTCTCATCACGAGCCAACCTATTAGGTCCATGGGTATCTAACAGTATGACATTGCCATCCACTGGTCACCACGCCAAGGCAGTGAATCTTGGTTGCATGGCCAAGGGAAAGGGGGTCTCATCACGAGCCAGCCTTCTCATTTCTGTGGAAATACTTGTGGGTAACGTTGTCACCACTGGTCACCACACCAGGGCAGTGTCCCCTGATTAGCTCTTGAACAAAAGCAATAAAAGATAAAATAATAAAAGAATGAAGAATAAAAGGCAAGAATGGGCTTGGAAAAAATGCATCCATGACAGGTACAACTCGCCTTCTACAAAGGCACCCACAGGTAACATTTTTGCATCCTTGGCCCTCACTGCACCCACATGTTTGGACATCCCCTGACCACATCACCCACTTACATGGCTTGGATGAGGTCTCTTCCGGGAACTTTCCTTCTTCTGTGGACACTAGCCCAATAGGACGTCTTATCCTTTTCTCCAGACTTGTATTGTAGGCTTGTGTAACATCTTTGAGTTGTTAACTGATGTATTAGGGATTTTATGCACATGTTTAATAATATTGATGATGAGATGTGATTGACATTGCTATGATCCCTGTGACTGATGAGCCCATGGAGGGTGTAGCTTTTGATGTGCAGGACCATGCCCGACGGACAGGTACCATTTTGCACCGGTACACATGGGGAGATGATCATTTCRGACCTCCATGGGACTGAAGAGCCCATCAGGTGGATGTTGAGACCCCATCAGGGGGCAGAGACAGGACAGAGATGGATCAGGAGCTTTGCACCGGAGAAGAAGAGGACGTTCCACTAGAGGCACCCCGGCAGAGTTTGACCTAGGGGGGATGACCCTTTTTCAGTGGAACGTTGGCCTTGGAAGGCCTAGGACGTCACCATCTTGACCATGACGTCATCCAGCATCATGGACGTCTTGGGAGGCAGGCTAGGCAGCATTGGCACGTGTTGCGGGTTGGAGAAGCCCAAGGAGGGATAACGTTTTGCTCCAGGATGCCCCATTTGCCCTAGAAGGGGTTGACGTCTCCCTTAAAGGGGCTTATTACTTCTTTTCAGCTTGATTAAGGTTTTAATTTGACAATTTAATGTAAAAACAATACGATTTGGTATTTTGGCCTTGTCGGCCTTTTACATGACCTAAAATGTAAAATTAGGTCATGGTACTGTATAAATGAGGGACTTTTACCTTCATTTTTTCATCACAACTTACTCACTTCATAAGGAGGTCTGAAATTTGCGCCCTCTCTTGGGTTATTGGCTGATTTAGTGATGCGCACTTGTTGAAGGAGGACTATTTTGGCATATTATGGCGTTTCTCTTAATGGAAGGTGTTACAACTAGGGTTTGCATTGCTTCTTCTTGGTCAATTGTAAGTATTTTTCGGCAAAACTTCTTGAATGAATGGTTGTAGTTTAACTTCTTGCATATGTTTATGATTTTGCTGAACAAAACCCTAGGTGATAAGCACACAAGTAGGTCCTTGTCTCATGTCCCCATTGAGAGAAAGTTTTCAGCCATTTGAAGAAGGAGAGAGCCTAGTCATCGCTACACTCCCTTCCTTTCTTCATTTATTGCTAGCCATTTTATTTAGAGGCCAAGAAGAGAGAGACATCTTAAGCCTAGGTCTACTACACTTACGGTCGTTTTTCTCTAGGGTTTGCTGAAAAGGCCTTGTTGTAGCAACACCTTGCTTCATCAAACCCTCTAGTCTTGTTTTTATGCTTCATCTTTCAGCTAGTCGTTTTTGCCATTGAGTTAAGGAAGGAAGAGAGAGCACCGAGGCCTAGTTTACCTACACCACAGTGAGCCTCTCTCCCCTAGGGTTTTGACTTTGGGGTCTTGCTCTAGCAACACTCCAAAGCCTCTCCCTCTAGTCCTTGACCAACTTACCTTTGCCTCCTTTAGCTTTTGCGTCCTTCACCATTGACTCCATTTAAACCTAAGGCACTGATCATGAGATCCCTTGCGTTGAAGTGAATTTGATCAAAACTCCTCTCAAAATCTTTGAATCAAACCCTAACTACTAACCCTAGCCTAAGAACTAACATAACTAACCTGTTGTTGCTGTCACCCTTGGCTATTATATCATTTGTGCAGCAAACGTTTTACTTTATAAGCAATTGAATGGTGATTAAAGGCATAGATTTAAATAAAGTGTTGATTTATTACTTTGAATGCCATATTGTTCCAGTATTTATTGGTGAAGTGACAATTTTCATTGCTATTTATAAACATTGACTTCGTCAATATTTATTGCTAAAATTGCTTATATATTCATCAGATAGTCATCCATTTATATGAAGTACTAACCCATTGAATTAGCTTGCATATATCGTTTGTTGTTTCTTGTTCTCATGCAGGTATATCTTTGAGGGTCTTACTGTATTATTGGTTGTTTAACCAGGACTATCTGCTTGGTTGTGACTTGTGAGGGGGGAATCTATCCTTGTCTTTAAATCCTCTTGCCTTCTCAAAACCCAGGTCACCAGGGACGTCTCCCCTGGGCCTCACCTCCCTAAAGAGAAAGAACCATCCCATTGTGGTGACATTGGGTGGGATTGGTTCCTGTTACGCCAGTTTGACTTTCAAACCTCAAGCTTTATTCCTTGCTACAAACTGTGCGATAACAGTCACCAAGCCAGGGCAGTGTCCCCTGACTAGCTTCTTGAAAGAAAAAAGAAATAAAAAGATAAAAAAAACAATAAGACAAGACCTGGTTGGACGATAGGGGGTCTCATCACGAGCCAGCCTATTAGGTCCATGAGCATATAGTGGTATGACACTACCAACATCTGGTCACCACGCCAGGGTAGTGGCTCTTGGTGGCATAGCCAAGAGAAAGGGGGTCTCATCATAAGCCAACCTTCTCATTTCCATGAAATGTTTGTGGCTAGCATTGCCACCACTGGTCACCAAGCCAGGGCAGTGTCCCCTGACTAGCTTCTTGAAAGAATAAGATAAAAGGAATGAATGGGCTTGGAAATATTTGCATCCATGACAGGTGCAGCTCACCCTCTACAGAGGCACCCACCGATAAGCCATCCCTACTATCACTGCACCTTTTCCCAGGCATCCCCATCCACCTCACCCACTTACATGACTTAGATTTAATCCTTTCCAGAAACATCCCTCTTCACATTAGCCCAACAGGACGTCCTATCACTTCCTCCAAACTTGCATTGCAGACTTGTATAATGTCTAGGAGGCTGCATTTGCCCTAGAAAGGGCTAACGTCGCCCTAGAAGGGGCATGACGTCTTGCTTTAGCTTGATTAGGGTTTTAGTTTATGACATTTTAATGTAAAACGATATTATTGTGTATTTTGGCCTTGTCGGCCTTTTGATGACATAAAAAGTAATTAAGGTCATTGCTACTGTATAAATTGAGGGTTTTTACTCTCATTTTTTCATGATCTTTCACTCACACATTAGTGAGGTCTGAAATTTGAGCCCTATTCTAGGGTTTTGGCTGAAATAGTGAGGCGCACTTGTTGAAGGAAGACTTTTCTTGGCATTTTTGGTATTTCTCTTGGTGGAAGGTGTTACAACTAGGGTTTTGCTACATGGTTTCTTGGTTTATGTAAGTGAATTTCTGCAAACACTTCTTAATTGAATGGTTTTAGTTTTGTTTACTTGCATATGTTATTATAATTTTCTGAATCAAACCCTAGGAGACAAGCACTAGTTAATGTCCTTGTCTCATGTCCCAACTAAGATTTTGAGCCATTTGATTTGCTGAAGTGAGATAGAGCCTTGCCATAGCAACACTCTATCCTTCTCTTCTAGCCTAGCCGTTTTTATCCCTGTTGTTGAGCTAAGAAGGAGAAAAAGGCACCAAGGCCTAGGTTTTCTACACTTGGTGAGTCGTTTTTCCCTAGGGTTTGTCTAGTGAAGCCTTGCTTTAGCATCACATCACTTTCAAACTCTCTTGTCTTAGACCTTATCAATCATTATTCAAGCTAGTCATTTTTATTATTGCCATTGAGCTAAAGAAGGAGGAGAGAGCACTAAGGCCTAGGGTTTCTACACCTTAGTGAGCCTCTCTCCCCTAGGGTTTCATTGTCAAGGCCTTGCTTTAGAAACACCTCAACATTTAACCCTCTTGTCTTTGGTCTTTCATTATCATTCCAGTCCTTCAACCTTTGCGGACTCTTTTGACTCTGTTGACCGCCTATGCAGCACAGGGGTCAACTCATGTACCATGAAGCCCTTATCTATGTTCCAGACATATATTTGTTCTACTTGGGCCTTTTGATGTCCCAGCACTAAAATTTTGTAATTGAAATTCCGCACCCCTGCGAG
>ML777710.1:143809-159545 GCA_009831015.1 Picea engelmannii
TAAAATCAACCCAACACACCTAAAGACCCACCCGAGGGTCATAATAACATTTTAGACAACTTAGGTAGCTTTATTCAGCCATCTCCACCATCTAAAACGGGTTTGAGGAAAACAACGGAAGGAAGTGGCGGGGGACCGTCCCGTGATCCTTAAGGGGATCCTTTCCGGGAAGTACTTTTACTGTCAGGGCTGACCGTGGAAGCTAGGGTGGGCCTCGTTGCCTTACTATCTTGAGCACCCGGCAGTCATTTGGCCAAGGGAGGAGGAAGCTTAAAGCACCAACATAGTTTAGGGGGAGGGAAAATAAAATTAACTTAACTTTTAAGAAACTCCTTAACCATTTAGTTGCATAGATCATCCATGTTGTGTTGGGGGACTTAGATGTATGCTTAGGAACACACATTGATAATAATTTCATGCTTTTTATCTTTATTGCAACTACATGGTTTATGTCTCTCATGTTCATGTGAGCATATGAATTAAACATTGTTATATCTTGCTTCATTGCTTTTGTGGTGTGATTCAAGAAGGGGTTGAGTATCCCACTTGGGGAGGCATCACCTTCTTGAGTCTTGAGTGCTTTTATAGTTGCCATTGAAAAACGGTCCAATAGAGTAAGTGTTATTGGGGCATGCTTGGCTCATGTGTAAATCCCACTTTCATTTTCTTGTATCTTTGTATCTACTTGTATCTTGTGTAATCATTGTAATCTCTTTGATTCTTTTGTAAGTAATTGTAATCTTTAAGTTGTGGGTAGTTTAACTTATTTCACTTGTAAACACTTTGCAATAAACCACCCTCAAACTTAGTTGACCCCATTGCCCAACCTTAGGCACTAATCTTAGTTGACTTAGGGAAAGGGCTGATTGACATATAGATAGACTTGCACTTTGCATTTGCTGCCTTAGCATCTTAGGCTAGTTTTCCCCCCTTAGCCTTTAACAAATTAAAAACAACTCCTAGAACCTTAAACGTTAAATCCAATCTAGTAACCAGGGTCTACCCCCCTTGGCTTCCCTAGGAGTAAGACTAGAAGGAAGAGGTTCCAGTCAAGGTGACAGTGTGGACTGTGAACCTAGGCATTGTGCCTCCAAGGACACACTAAGTGAGCCGGACTTAGCTCACGTTAGCAAGTGTGTATTAGGACGGCAACAGGTTTAAAAATTAAGAGTGGTTGATCTTCATCCTTAATACTTGTGCTTAACTTTATAAATCTTTTCCTTGATGTATTGATGCTATGTGATGCTTTAATCTTTTTTCCTGCACAAACACATATAAACAAAGTGGTTAGTTTGTTGTTGTATTTTAGCATTCTTTGAATTGTAAATCTTGTATCTAATATTTGTTTGATCAAGTTATTCTTTTGTAAGTAATATTGTAATCTATTTGTAACGAACAACCCTTTAACTTAGTTGACCCCTTGCCCAATCTTTAGGCACTAGTCTTAGTTGCCCTAGGAAAAGGCTTTCTTTACATACTAACCCTTGCATATTGCATTTGTTGCTTGTGCATATTAGGATTAGAATCCCCCAAACCTTGTAAATAATTAAAACTAACTCCTAGAACTTAACTCTAAAACTAATCTAGAAACTAGGGACTACCCCCTTTGGCTTCCCTAGGAGTGTGCCTAGACGGAAGAGGTTCCAGTCAAAGTGACAGCGTGGGCTGTGAACCTAGGCATTGTGCCTCCAAGGACACACTAAGTGAGTGGGACTTAGCTCACATTTACAAGTGTGTATAAGGATGGCAACAGGACTATTTGAGCACTAGGGTTTTCCTTATAAATAAGGCTAGCGCTCCATTCATTTTTCATCATCACTTTCACTCTTGTGTGGGAGAGCTAGAAAAGTATCGCTCTACTCTTTTTGCCTCTTCGATCTCATGCACACCTCTTGGAGAAGGATCTTTGTGGATGCTTTTTCTCTCTTGGATGGTATGTTTTTGCAACTAGGGTTTTTATTTTCTTAGCGAGTTGGATAAGTAAGTAATTGCTGAAATTTTATGTCATTACTAATGCTTTAAAGTGATAATTACTATTTTGTTGCATGTTACTTTATCTTGGTGAAACCCTAGGAAAGAGACAAGTCTCTCTCCTTTAATACTTTTGTTTGTCCAAGATTGGTGAAATCATTAAGAAACCTAGTCTCTTGCTAAGATTCAAAGGCTTAACGCCCAAGAGGCTTTGCACCTTAAGGTTTTGATCTTAGTCACTTCAACCTTGACCTAGGTCATCTAGAAGAGGGAAAACGACATCTAGGGGGCCCAACAGGCTTTGCACCTTAGAAATAGTTTTCTTGAAGGCTTAGTCCTAAGGCCCAAGAGGCTTTGAACCTTAGGGTTTGAACCTCATTCTTCATTATCATCTAGTTCAATCTTCAATTTGTTGCATTCTTGACTCCATAAGCCCTAGAAAGACAACGACGCTAGTCTGGAACTCTCTTGTGATAAAACACATTCTTAGAATTAGCATTCTCTATCTCAAAGCAATTTGACTAACCCTACTAACTCTAACCCTAGAAAACAAATGATATTTATTGATGTTATTATAAAAGTTTGCTACAGCCACTAGGGTTTACTTTAATTGTTGCATACATACTTGAAATCGTGGCTCAAGTTACTCGAAATCATAGTCTAGCAATTGGATATTATTGTATATGTTAAAATCTTAACTCTTAAGCTCAATTGCAATACTTCCGAGTACTTTTTCTTATTGTTGTTATAGATTATCTTACTGATGTTGGATAAGGATCTTTGGTTGAAGTTCAATAATGGATCACTGGCTTGGGAAATTGTGTCAGTTTCCTTGTTTCACCTTGGTGGTCAGATTCTATGCCCTAGTCCCGTGTTGTCGTCGCCCAGGAAAAAGGGGTACTATTGGGGGGCCCTCACAAGGGTAACGTTTTGTTTCCCACCATACTTAACACTTTCCATCCTAGATCCTCTCATAGTGTACCTAACTTCAGTAATGGGTCATGGTCCATTCTCTCATGAGAATAAGGCATTGAAGGCCCAAAGATTGATGCAGTTGCTCTATACATATGTGTTATTGCTAAATGATAAATCCCACCATAAAAGCCTCAGGAAAACTTGAGCTCTACCCCCTCTAATGGTAATCGCCCATGTCTGGATACGAATGAATGCACCAAATTATAAAGGACAACAACCCAGTAAAAAATGAAGGAATGAAGCTTGAAACCTTATAAAGGGGACTTGCAAATGCTAACTGGGTATCAAAAGGCAAAATAAGGGGTTTGGAATGAAAAAAGTACCGAGGAAAGGGTACCTCAAGCCAGCAAGCGCTCGCTCTACAAAGGCGCTCATAGAAATGGATTCAATGACACCATAAGCCATGAAGTAAGCCCTAAACCATATCACTATCACACTTACTCTTGAAGTGTTTCTTTATTTCCTGCTTCCCTCGAGACCTATCCCTCTACCTGGGTCTTTCTTTCAGTGATCCTTATGCATGCAGTTATTGTTTTAATAGTCTAAAGTTAAAGAATATTGAATACACTTAACTGCTTAAGAGAAATTTTAACAAAAACACTTAAAGTAATTAAAGTCACGTCTTCACACAAATAATAGACAATAAATGAAAGAAACAATAAAAGAGAGAGAGAAACATATACTTGATACATTACTCAATATGGTGGATGTCAATATATATAGGGGAGACTGTCCCATTCAAAAATCCCGTTCAACCACCTTACCATTAATCTAACCTTTCTTTATTTAAGATGCAATGACATGATTATCTTAATTCTCTTTATACAACATCACTTTATTAAACTCCTAATATTAAATCATATGACCATTACATTACATTAAATCTAACAATTGAATTCATATGATCAAATTAGCTACAAATTCTCAACAAGAAATCAATGACAAATTATCTTCTCATAGAATTATAGCTTGCATTGTAATATTGCTTATACAACTCTCATTTTACTAAAAACAGCCTCAACACAAAATGGAAGGAAAGAGAGCAGATAAGGAAAAGCAAACTCAAGACCTAACATGGGTTTTCTATTATAGATGAGTGTTTTCACACCTTGTTTTTATGAGGCCATATTTTTTGTTTTCACAAATTGAATTGTAGATCTTGCGAAGAAGGAAGCTTTTTGCATGCCTCAAAACCTGCAATTCATACCTTATTAGGTACAATCACATCATTTAAAAAATCTAAATATTTGATAAGTATTAATGTAGTTACATGTATCATAGTTCACATGCTATCTACCTTACCTCTGAGAGTAAAGGCAATGCCTCTAAAGCTTCTTTTAGAAGAAGAATGCTTGCCACAATAATTTGGCTCCCCCTTGCTCTTGAAAAGGTTGAAGTTTCAACTGAAACTTTATTTGGTTTGAAGCAAAAGTGGCAAAGAACCCTATCTAAAACTCAAAAAAGGAAAAGGAAATTTAAATGTATGAAGCCAACTTACCACAACATTATACCATATAATCCAATAATTGTTTACTTTGGAACAAATAGGGTAAGGTAAATATCAAATACTATACAATAGGTATAGATCTTCACCAATGCTTTTAGGAAATTTTTGAAGAACTTGGGACAACCCAAAGAAGAGAGTCTCATTACTGGTTAGCTCGTCCTACAACAAGTGACAAACTCGTTAAGACTAGTTTCAATAAATAACATCCAAAATATACTTTAAAAAAAAACATCCAAAATAGACTATTTTCACAATGTATCAAAATCTCACCTAATAAGTGGAAAGAGCTACTCCCTATGAATAGCTCTCAATAAGGTTCAAAAGTGAGTTGTTTATTTTTTTTAAAATGCTTCATATATTACTTCAAAGAACAACTAAGTACAACAGAATTCAAGACAATTACATCATATAGAGAGCATGGGAATTGTTATCACAGGATTTGTACTTGTGCAAAGCCCTCCACAAGATCCCCAAATCTTGTGTAACTATAGAAGATACTACCACTGTCACCTAAGTAGAATGTTCCCTCATTTTAGTGATGGAAGAGGTCCACCACAAGGGAGGATTCCCTAGTGACTTCAAGGGATCGAATAGAAGGAAATAGTCAAGCCTACCGCCCCCTATCTTGATCACTTGTCAGTTAGGTCTAGGTCTAGGAAGGAAAAGAGAAGTTGCAAGGTAATTGTTGTACCTGTCCGAAACAATGAACAGTTTGCAGCATATATTGACAATTACCAAGTTAAAGCATGCAATAATGACCTCTTAGGAAACTAGACGATTAAAATTGCTATGGCTGTTGCAAATTACAGCAGTAAACAATTGTATGACAGCAATAAAATATTTTCAACAACAACAAGAAATAATGCTCAGAAACATAACAGTTGATCAGGAAAAGTAAGCATTAAACCAATAGATTATTATTCAATTGCTAGAGGTCATTTCTGAACTAGTTACCTAATTTTTGAACTAGTTACCGTTATCCTCTCAACCAAAAGGAAGTGTTGGGTGCTCAATAAGCAAGGCAAACAAGGCCTTACCCTAGCTCCACAGGTCAAATCCAACGAACTTGTGTACTCAACCCGGGGGACACCTAGTGTCGTGAGATCATCCCTGACCTGGCACCCCAAGTATCTTCCTCAAGCCTCTTTTTTTATGGTGGAAACAATAATGGTTGGATGCCTAATTACTAAACTCACAACCTTTGCCCTTTCTTGTCACCCAGGATCCACAAAGTGGCAAGGGGAGAGAATACGGGGCAAATATGGAACACAAAAAGATTACTTTTGCAATGATTTAAAATTATACAAACCTTCCGTTATTGCAAGGATGGCTTATGCCAATTTCTTGCAAGGTGGGGCAAAAATAAATAATTGAAATGCTTTTTAGTTTGCTTAGAAAATGAAAGTGCAACCCCACAACAATGGCACAAGTGGAGGCACAATGCCTACCGTTTTGACCAAGGTGGGTGTAATAAAAGAATTAAAATTACTTGAAAGCAAAAATAACCTCAACAATGGCACAAGTGGAGGCACAATGCCTACCGTTTTGGCCAAGGTGGGTGTAAAAGGAAAAGAAAGAAATAAAACTACTTTTAGCCTTCACGATTTTGCAAGGATGGCTTAGGCCACTCTCTTTGCAAGGTGTGGGCGATATTTTCTAATTATTACAATATCAGATTTTTTATATAAAATTGAGAGAAGGCACACCCAAGAGACTCTCAAGGGTGGCTTACAATGACATAGAGGAAGAAAAAGAAGGGGGATTTAATATCCCAACTTAGAATTCATTTTGAGGGCCTTTGGGGCTCAATACCAATAGCACTTCCTCCTTGTCGCTAAAAATCTGTGTAAAAAACAGCAAGGTATATTTTATAGGAAAAGCTACAAAACCAAGAGACTTGTCAACTTAGTATTAGCCCAATGATACATCAATTTAGATATAAATTTCTGAATATGAAAATGAAGTTTTTAATGTCTATTCTAGATCACAATAATGCTTAGAAATGAAAGAAAGGAAGAGAAGAATGTTAGATAAATTTTGGAAGCTTTGAATGATTGAAAAGAATGAGTTTTCCACTCTAAAACCACTCCTTCAACCCTCTAGTGATCCCCAAACAAGCTTGCCTTTGCTACAAAAGGAAACAAGGAGGTGAGAGCATCCAAAAATCTTGTAAAACACTTTGCAAACTTTATAAGAAACTACCACAAGATCAATAGCAATACTACTACTAATATCACCCAAGCAAAATACTTTGATTGAGTCTCCAAGTAAAACTAGTGAAAGCAAAATGCAAAAAATGAAATGGAAATGTATCACCTCACAAGAACACAATGAAGGCACCAGGAAGACTCCCAATGCACACCATAGATTCTCCAAATCTTCATTTATTATCCACAAAATGTTGCTACAAATACTTGTAGCAACATTACAATGAGAGAGCATGAAAGAGAGAGGGAGAAGAAAGGAGAAATTTTGGCATAATAGACTTGCTATGAGAATAGATGATGAAATAAGGAGGAGAAGGTCCAATTTATAGGCAAAGGTGAGGAGAGACCCCACTTGGATGAGCTCCAAGTGGCATCCATCCAATGGAAGAGGGTCTCTTCAAGGGGGGCACACTTTTAGGTCAAGAGAGTGATGTGAGGGTTGAGGGGTGAGTGGGGAAGGTGGAGACCACCTTTACCATTAATAAAAGCTAATGTTAGGGTGAATGGGGGGTATTTCCAAAGTTTTGGGGGCCCTCGTGATTTATTTTTAATTTTTCATGAGTTATTGAGCAAGGGGGGAGCCCCTCTTCTAGGGAGATGGTCAATGTGGGTTGTTGGTTAAGCAAAGGGGGTCTTTCTAAGTTGGAAATCATTTTCCCAACTTAGGAAATGCATTTGGGACACTTTCCTCACTCTCTCGTGACTTTAGTGACTTTTACAAAATTTGGTTATTTTAATTAAGCCAATTACATGCTGATTTTTGACCGACTTGAACTCCTCATGGACAATGGACTATCAAAACTTGTCCAAATGAACTGAGACTTGGTCCAAGGGTGTGGGGGTTCATGAACCATTTTATTTGAGTACTCATACCCCTATACTAAATCCCCAAGGACCATTTTTTTACATTTTACATAAAAAATAATTAAAAATCCCCAGTTTGCGGGAAATTTAATTATTTAAAAAAATCCTATCAAAACTTAACGGAATTCCGCAAGACTCTAGGAAATGTCTAGCATGGTCATTTATAACACTCCTAGACCTTAGTTACCCCTTGGTCTCGATCATCAGAGCGTCTTTCACCACATTGGAGAATTATTTGTGAGTGAAAAACTCAAGGATAATTAAAATTACAGTTAAGTAAGGTTAATTACCTGAGGAAAAAAAAACACTCAATGAAAGGACTTTCCTAATGATAAAGTCCTAGGTAACTAGACAAAATTGACTCATGCTAGAATTATTACAATATTATCCCATGTAGGGGAGCGGAAATTTTGGTTACATAGAAAAGTGTGCCGAGGGAAAAATTTGTCCTGTTGAGAAAAAATCTTCAAAATGGTTGTACCAATAGGTACATATCTTCAGGGAACATGGAGTTGACCCCTAGTTTAAATAGGTGGTCAACATACATGATGTAGAATGAGATACAGTGCATTGTAACATGTGTATTTTTGTATGTATTCTATTGTTTATGATTTTTACCTTAATGGATGTGTGATATTTGATTCTACATAATCGTTTGTAATTATATTCCTTTAGGATTACTCTATGCTAGTTCATGCTACAAATCATTGTGCAAAAGAGGAGGAGAATTGGAACACCAAGCCTAGCAGAGTCACCTTTACCCAATTATTGATAATGATTTGCAATCCTAGTTTGTAGGATCATCTAACATTTCACAAATAAATATTCCACTTCCCCCTGTGTTTCCTAGGTTACCTTTGGAAATGTCATCAAAGAAAAGCATTGGAAGTTTTGTGTCCCACTTTGGAGGAATCTTTTCTATTGTGTTTGAATTTGAGAATTCATTGGTCCTAGCCTTCATTGACTGCTCCACAACTAAGATAAAGAAAAATTGAGCTAGAAAAATATCCCCTCCCTTGTTATGGCCAAGGCAAGTGCAAACATCCTCAAAATGGCCAAGAAATGACCAAAAGCATTTCCCAAGTTAATTTTGGTTTTTGAAAATGTTTAGAAGTTGTTTCTTGGACCTCTCAAAAATTCTGGTTACTTTTCAGACCATTTACTACAATGAAAAACCCCGTGGGTCTACAAGTCCTATAGTGACCAACGTGGTAGGGAAAAAATGGAAAAAAACCCTAAAATGCATCAACAGCAAAGATGAACTAGGGCACTTGAGAATTCATTCATGCGATGAAGCATAACAGATTGGATACCATAAAGACAAGAGCTTTGATATTTGTGCAACTAAATATTTGCTTCTTCTCTCATAAGAAGGGTGTTTATTCATCAGGGGCTGCAAAAGAACTGGACTGTTGAAAATCCTGACTTCTATGTTGCTTTTCATGCTCTATATCTATCAGGCTCTTCATCTTCCACGTGTGCAATAGTCTCTTCTCAGGTTCAGCATTGTTGGTAAGAGAATCCCATGCCCATGTTTGATGATCATGAGTTCATAGACCTTTATTGGACTAGCTCACTTAATTAACTCAAAATTTATGATCTAATCTAATAAAGTCTCTTAACCATACACAGTCCAACCCTCAAGCTCTCTCTCTGCCCTCCCAATGTTGTCATTCCATCAGTCAGAGATTTCAGGGCTTTGAAACATCGTCAGCAGTGGGCAGAGCATGCTTCATTTGGCCTGGTGTCATCACTAGCTATGAGTTTAGTTGATCATAATCATTGATATAAGATGATGTTATCTATACATTATAGTATTTCCATGTTTCATAAATTTCATGAAGTCTTGTTTCCCAAAACTATTTCCCTTCTGCAAACTTTCATCATTTCCACATTTCAAGTAACATTAAGAATGATGTTATAGAAAACCCACTAATTGAATCTCCATACATTTCATGGTTCAATTTGAAGTTCCTCTATAAACATGGAAGTCATTTCAGTCAATACCAATATTACAGTACAACCTCTAGGTTATATCAAGAATTTGTCCATGTCAAAGCCACAATACTTGTTATATCGACACTTGCTAAACTAACAAGTTCCTTGCCAAAAAATCTACTAACCAGGCAGTCAAGTCGAGCATTAATAGTCTCGATATCCTTCAACGGCTGAAGCAGATTAGCTCTAAGAAGTCTTGAGCTGCAAACATCATTGCCAAAATTTTAAACTTTCATATAAAGTAGATACAACATTAAAGCCCAGAAATTACTATAACCCTTGAAATTTGTTGAAAACATAAATAAACACAAGCAGGAAATGATGAGAAACAGTCCTATTTCTTAGTACTCAGAGGTATATGATGCAATAGAATGGAAAGGACAAGGCTTAGCTGGTAAAATTTCACCCAAAATAAAAGAAGGTATCTGGAAGATTAGGGAGACAACTATTATAGGAAAACTTGTCAATTGGATCTAGCTCGGATGAATGAGAGGATAAATTGTTATCCTCCCCACCCAGGTTCAAATCGCACTTATGACATGTTTTGCTCTTTGTGAGCCAATTGTTGATTGTATCTCTTCATGAGATAATTGTTTATTGGGGCTGGCAAGGTACCAGCAATCTCATCCTCGCTTGTGGGCTTGACGATGGGATGCGTAGTTACATGTAAAAAAAAAAACTATTATAGACAAACCACAAACTACCTAAGAATGAATGGTATGAGATTTTGTTTCAAGTCTGAAATTTGTGAATACAATAATCACTTCCTGAAGTGTAAACAAAAATTTAGGCTGAAAAAGGAACATCATACATAATAGTATAAATTCAGTTGAGTGTCAGCTCAGCATGCTTAGCCACAGATTTCGACATTCTTCAATGTATAAAAATAAGTTCCAGACAAACCAAGAGCTGCACCAGAAAAAGGTAAAAGGAAACACTAATGTCAGTTGAGGAACATACCCTCCAATAGTTTTTGTAGAGTTGAGCAAGCGGAAAACGCTGTTCTTCTTGTTAGTCGGAAGTCCAGGAGTAGAAGCTAAGGGTTCAATTATTTCCAGGTTCTGGACACTGAACCATTAAGACAAAACTATCATGTATAGATTGTCATGCTGATCTAAGGTTACCATGTAATGTTTTCAGTTTCCACCATCATTCCATACTCAAGGTAAAAATATGAGACAACAGAGCAATACCAAAAAGCCTTCTATATGCAATAGGATGCAAAAAATCAAGTGTTGCCAATGAATTGCATGAGAAGAGAAGGAAACATACTACATATTAACAGTTAAAAAGTATAGACCTTTGAACCACTATAGATTACCTTTAAATTTAAACATTCTCGAAATTGACATCACAATCCTTCATCATTTTAACTTATCTTAACAAAATCCAGTCCAAACTTGACCTCTACTCTTTCAGTGCTCACCCCGTGTAGTGTCCCCCTTCTTCTTGACAAGATTATTGAAAGACTTAGTAGTCTAGTCACCCCTCTAGACTATAGTCTCATGAGGAAAAGGGGGCTAAGAGGGGCAAAAGTGGTCACTAAGGAGTAGAAGGTTATATTATTAAAGTGACTTTGATTAAAGCAGTTAAAAAGGTTAATTGACTTAGAGGAGGAAAAAAAGTAATACCTTAGAAATCAATAAAGTAACTTAAGTGAAAATTAGAAGATGGAGATATAAAAGAAAAAGGAGGGAGCCTCACTGATCATTCATGTCATTTTCACTTAGCATCTTTGAGCTCTACAGCTTGACATTTTGAGGGTTTTGAGTAAACAAACCCTGGAGATCAGCAAGGAGGTGAAAGATCCCTATGTTCCTAATCCAAGCTTGGTCTAGGTGGTGAAAGATTCCACCCCCACCTTTCTACTCAGTTTCAGATCCATCTCAAGAGGTATTGGGGGAGACAAGGCACATATTTGGAGGTTTTCTGCAGACAGGGCGCATTGTTGGAGAGAGAAGAGTTTGATTTTCTTGGGAGAAGGTAGATTTGAGGCCAAACCTTTTCTGGAAGGGTTTTTCATCACCCTTCTACCATTTCTCATCAGTTCTTGAGGGATTTTTGTTGCATATTCATTATTTCTCTTGGTTGGGTGAATTTATGAAGGATGGTGCAACTTCTCTTGGAGGTTCAGTGATTTGGAGGGTCAGATCTCCCATTTTTGCTAGGGAATCTCATCATATTGGTCCTACAACCTCAGGTCTATAGTTCTACAGCAAATTTCAAGGGTTTAGAGGCCAAATCTGAAGAGGTCGAATTTTCTAGGGTCTCTATAGCCAGGTGAGGACGCAACTCAGCCAGATCTGGGTGCCAGTTTACAAAAGGGAAAGAAATTGATCTTGTTCAACTTGTATGTTGTCATTGGAGGCTTAGGAGGACTCACAACTCTCCTTTCTTGTATCTTGGAGGCATCTTCAGCTCCAGTTTCTATATTTCTTCTCTACTATTCCAGATCTGTATATCTCATGTGTTGACCAACTATTTCAACTAGGGGTCAACGTCATGTACCATGAAGATATGTACCTTGTGGTACAACAAATTTGAATACTTTTGGTTCAGCAGGGCAATTCTGCCCCTAGCACTTTTTCTATATACACGGAATGTTCGCTCCCCTGCGTGGGATAATAATGTAATATGTTAGCATGGATCAATTTTTAGTTAGTTGGACTAGGACTTTATCATTAGGGAAGTCCTTTCATCAAGTGTTTTTTTTTCGTCAGGTAATTAATCTTGCTTACCGGCGATTTTAATTATCCTTGAGTTTTTCACTCAAATAAAGGTGTTCTAATGATCGACCCCAATGGGTGAGTAAGGTTTAGAAGTGTTGCAAATGACCATGCTAGACATCTCCTAGAGTCCTGCAGAATTTTGTTAAGTTTTGATAGGATTTTTTAACAATCAAAATTTCCACAATTTGGGAACTTTTAATTATTTTTGATGTAAAATGTAAAAATTTGGTCCTTAAGGATTTTGTATAGGGCTATGGGTACTCAAATAAAATGGCATATGACCCCCTATGCCCTTGGACCAAGTTTTAGCTCAATTGGACAAGTTTTTCCAAGTTAATGTCCATGAGGAGTCCAAGTCAGTCAAAAACCAACATTTAATTGGCTAAGGTAAAAAAGCCAAATTTTGTAAAAGTGACTAAAGTCATGAAAGGGGATGGGGAAATGTTTCCCAAATTCTATCCTAAGATAGGAACTGGTTCTGTTATCCCCCACCTTTAGGGATAACTAGGAGATCATGTCTCGAGGCCTGTCACCATCCTTATACACACTTGCAAACGTGAGCTAAGTCCGGCTCACTTAGTGTGTCCTTGGAGGCACAATGCCTAGGTTCACAGCCCACGCTGTCACTTTGACCGGAACCTCTTTCATCTAGGCTTACTCCTAGGGAAGCCAAAGGGGGTAGACCTTAGTTACTAGATGTGTTAGAGTTAAGTTCTAGGAGTTAATTTTAATTTGTTAAGGTTAAGGGGATTCTATTCCTAAAATGCTAAGGCAACCATGCAAGATGCAAGGGTTAGCATGAAAAGCAAGCCTTTTCCCTAGGTCAACTAAGACTAGTGCCTAAAGATTGGGCAAGGAGTCAACTATGTTAAAGGGTTGTTCTTTACAAAATATTACAAGTTACTTACAAGTTTACAAAAGAATAAATCCAATGAATATTAGATACAAGTACTTACAAAAGAATTACAAAATATCTATTCATAAATGAGATATCCACAAAGCACTTGATGCAAGATAATTAAAGAATATCTAAAGTACAACAAGCAAGCTAACCACGTTTATCTTTGTGTGTGCAGGATAATAAAGATTAAAGCATTATATCACATTACCACATTTATGAGGTCATCACCAACACATCATTATCATCACGAGCAAGATCAACAACAACTTAAGAAGATTTAGAAGACTTAGCACAAATGTTGTTAAGATTATCAAAGATGATCCACACTCTTAATTATTAAACCCCCAAGTATTCTATTAGGTTTGGTCTAGGGTTTAATTATTAGGCTTTCTTAAGATTTATCAAATTTTATTAAAGCTTTCACCAAAGCCTCCTCCTCCTATTGCCAAATAACTGTTGGACGCTCAAGATAGTATGGAAACGAGGCCAACCCTAGCAGAACCAGTCAGCCCAAAACAAGAGTACATCCCGGAGAGGACACACACCTGGTGCGCCATGAGACAGACCCCAGCCACTACCCTCCGTTGTTTTCCTCAAGCCCCGTTTTAGATGGTGAAGATGGTGGTCTAAGGTACCCTAAATAGTCTATTAAGTATATATATTAGTTAGGTAGACTTTTACGAGTGTTTAGGAGTGTTTTAAGGATTTTATGACACTTTTTAATGGTGATTTAGTGACTTGGCCGAAATTCACTTTGGCCTTAAGAATGCGTTGTTTAAGTTACAAGATCAAGAGCATTAACACATGTATATGTCACTAAAATGCACAAAAGAGATAGCTTGAAATAGATAACAAAAGGCAAGAACAATTTGCCAACCAATAGAGATATTCAATCACATTTACATCACATTCATTGTCTTTAAGGCAATAACATTAAGTGTGAGAGAGAAAAACGATTAAGATATGTTGCCTACTTATCAACTTTAAAGGCAAAAGCTACTTTAAAGTTTAAACACATGGCATCAAAGATCTATGCATTTAAGAGAAAAGCCATGTACTTAAGAAGCATTAATGACTATAGATTAAAGATCTAAGCATGTAAGATAAAGATCAAGACTTGAAAGAAAACCAAGCATGCATAAGATCTAGTTAAGTTGATTTAAGCAATAGGTTTAAGCTAAAGGTTACTCAAGTATTAGATCTAGATCTAGAAGATTTAAAACATTTTAGCACTTAGATCATTTACCATGTGAAAAAAAACCCTAACCTAACCTTTTGGGGTATTCCTCTCCCAACTAGGTAGGCAATTAATAAGCTTGTTGTTTATTAAGACTATTTGACAAAGGAAGAAACAAGCTAGAAAGAAAGAGGAGGCAAGGAAGAAGAAAAGCAAACCAAGAAACAAGCAAGCAAACAAGCAAAACCCTAATCCCCACGTCTTGGTTTGAGAAGCAGCCCACTTCTCCTTCTAAAACCCTACGTCTTAGCCCTAAGAAGGATAAAAAATCCAAAAATAAGGAACAAGATACAAGCAAGCTTTAAACCCCCACGTCCTAGGTTAAGAAAGGCAAAAAGAGGAAAATAAAAACAATATCTACCCACACACCATCTACCCAACAAGCTCACACGTGGGAGGGGTCCGTACCCTTTTCTCCCACTAGATGTGAGCTACTACAAGCACACAAAAAGGAAAAATGACAAAAGATTGCTTGAAAATGAAAGAGGAGGTTAAAGAGATAGCTACCAATCCCCTTGGAGGGTTTTCTAGTGTTGTGTGGACCTCTTGATGTAGCCAAGCCTCTCCAAATCAGATCTGAAACTGCAAAAACAGCAAGGTTTCCCTTGCTAGGAGAGCTACACACAACAATACAAGCTTGGAAAAATTTTGCCTTTTAGGGCAAAAATTTTCTTTAGAAATTTTATGAAAAAAATTTAAGTTTTGATGACCGTAAGACTAAGTATGCGAGCTGAAATATGTGTTGCAACAGAAATATATAGAGAATGAGCAATAGAAGAAGAATGCTTGGAGTGTATGAAAGTCCCAAAGGGAGACTCTTCCAAGAGGCACCCTAATGAAACCCTTAAAGTCCAACCTGCAAAAACTCAACACAATAGCATGCATACAATGGATAATATGGAGGGTTAAACTAATAAGTGAAATACTTGCACATTATCTAGCTAACCACATATATAGATTCACAAGAATACTCTTTGCAAAACCTCCTTAAATAAAATACTTTACCTAAGATCCATTCATACAAGCATCATATCAAATTGAAAAGATTATACCTCATATGTTTGCAAGAACACAAATACTTGTAGATCTTCCCAAAATATCCTCCAAAGTTTCCTTTATTATTGCTTCAAGAAGAGGGATCTTAGAGAAATACTTGCTCCAAAACCCTAAAAGAAGAAAATGAAAATGGATGGAAAAGAGAGAAAGAGAGAGTGGAAAATCAAGTAGCATAACAATAGCTCAAGATATGGTGAGTTGGGAGTGAGAAATGAGATCTATTTATACTTGGAGAGGCAAACCTACCTCTCTTGGATCAATGCCAAGTGTCCACCACCAAGAATAAGAGTA
>ML777710.1:188736-199488 GCA_009831015.1 Picea engelmannii
TCAGTGGTCTTATCTCTTTGACTATCTCTCTTGGGCAGCAATCTGTGGAAGGGGTTCTCCTTGGCTTAACCTTTACTCTTTAGCCTTCCTTTTAAATCCAGATTGCCTTAGGGACGTCTCCCTTGGACTTGCCCTCCTAAATAGAAAGAGCCCCCCATCGAGGTGACAGTGGGTGGGGAAGCTCCTGTTACGCCGGTTTCAAGCCCTGACTCAAGCCCTTGGACCTATCCTACAAACCGTGCGATAACAGGCCCATCTTTTCATTCTTCAACGCCTCCACTTTGTCAGCAGCAGCATCCGTCACCTCGACCCGGTCCTGTAGCAGAAATGGATCTTGCTCCATGAGGTAATGAGTCTGGGTATCATGGTATGTGTCACTCTGATCCTCAAAACCTTTGAATATGTGCATTCAATTCTTTTTGCTTCTAACTGGTGCTTGGATCTTATACCTCTCCACTTGACCATATCTAGGGGAAATGACAGGATGCCCTAGTAAGTTGGTACCCATAGGGTTTGAGTTGCCACTGGGGGGATTCATGAGAAGCCATCGTCCACTCCCACCATACTTACCATTTTCCATCTTTCTCCTGCTCATCCATCCCATTACATTGGTCCAGGCATTGGGTTGGCCAAATATTTAAGGGTTGTACCTTACCTTGTGGGAAGAAGGGACTAAAGGCCCAGAGGGTAAAAGTAGCTGGCAAAAGATAGAAGCCAAAGAATGAAACCTTGAGATGCTTCGCCCAAGGATCCTCGGGAAAGCAGTAAAAAGCTTCCCAGCAAGAAACAGAGGGACCCATAAAAATAATAAAACAAGACCTAGTTAGAGGATAGGGGGTCTCATCACGAGCTAGCCTATTAGGTCCATGGGCATGTAGCGGTATGACACTACCAACAATTGGTCACCACGTCGGGATAGTGGCTCTTGGTGGCATAGCCAAAAGAAAGCGGGTCTCATCACGAGCCAGCCTTCTCATTTTCGTGAAATGCTTGTGGGTAACATTGCCATCACTGGTCACCATGCCAGGGCAGTGTCCCCTAACTAGCTTCTTGAAAGAAAACGCAATAAGAATAAAGACAAAAGGCATGAATGGGCTTGGAAAAATTTGCATCCATGACAGGTGTAGCTCACCATCTACAGAGGCACCTGTTGATTTTTGAATAAGCTAGGTTAAGCATGAAGTTGATTCCATTTTATCATTTAACTTAACCATAGACAATAATGTTGCAACAACCAAGATCACAAGAAGAAACACCATGCACAAGAACACAAGAAGTATCCTGGGAAACCCTTCTCAACAAGGGAAGAAAACCCAGCCAAATCCTTTGCTATATTCTTCAAGAGAAGGACCTTCACCACCAAGAAAGACCTAGCACACAAGAGGGTGCTCAAACCCTAGAACTCTAGCGCCCAAGAGAGGTGCGCACTTTTCCCAAGGAAGTGTACTTGCTGAAATTTCCAAACTCACAAGAAAGATGTATATCCACAATGGGGATTTTACTTTTACTTATACTAACCTAAACCTGTCAACTGAAGTGTCTATTGGCTCAACAGGGCCGACCTCTCTAAGCCACATTATAATTATAATTATTATTATTATAATTAATATTAACCAGATTAATTATCTTTTACATTTATTGTTAATCACATTAAGGTGGGGCAGACCTATACCCTTTACATAACAATTAGGGTTGCAGGCAGGTCTAACTCTTGAACAATATATAGCAAAGAATCTGATACACCCACTAGTGCTCATCCACTAGGGGCACATCCATAGGGATGTCGTATCTATGGTTCACTGCATTACACAGAAGAACCAAATCTTCACACGTTCACCTATGCTCGTCCACAGGCACGTCCACTCTATAGATCTTCATTCCCACTGTCTCACACAGGAGAATCATCAATGGGGATTTTACTTTTACTTATACTAACCTAAACCTATCAATTGAAGTGTCTATTGGCTCAACAGGGCCGACCTCTCTAAGTCACATTATAATTATTATTATTATTATTATTATTATAATTAATATTAACCAGATTAATTATCTTTTACATTTATTATTAATCACATTAAGGTGGGGCTGACCTATACCTTTTACATAACAATTAGGGTTACAGGCAGGCTGACTCTTGAACAATATATAGCAAAGGATTTGATACACCCACTAGTGCTCATCCACTAGGGGCACATGCATAGGAATGTAGTATCTCTGGTTCACTGCATTACACAAAAGAACCAAATCTTCACACGTTCACCTATGCTCGTCCACAGGCACGTCCACTCTACAGATCTTCATTCCCACTATCTCACACAGGAGCATCATCAATGGTGATTTTACTTTTACTTATACTAACCTAAACCTGTCAACTGAAGTGTCTATTGGCTCAACAGGGCCGACCTCTCTAAGTCACATTATAATTATTATTATTATTATTATTATTATTATTATTAATATTAACCATATTAATTATCTTTTACATTTATTATTAATCACATTAAGGTGGGGTCGACCTATACCATTTACATAACAATTAGGGTTACAGGCAGGTCTCACTCTTGAACAATATATAGCAAAGGATCTGATACACCCACTAGTGCTCATCCACTAGGGGCACATCCATAGGGATGTCGTATCTCTGGTTCATTGCATTACACAAAAGAACCAGATCTTCACACGTTCACCTATGCTCGTCCACAGGCACATCCACTCTACAGATCTTCATTCTCACTGTCTCACACAGGAGAATCATCTGTAGTCTTCTCGTCAACTCTGCTACTCAGAGGAGGCTAATACATCATCTTCATTTCTATTCACATGACAATGCACCCAGCACTTTGGGATTTCACACGTTCACCTTGTGCTCAGCCACAGGCACGTCTAACTCAACAGATCGCCTTTCCCATTGGATAACCATCTGGAGTTCTTCTCAACTCTCTGAATGGAGGAGGTCATCTCTACGTTCCTAGCTCTGTCTCAGGCAGGAACCACGTACCCTTCTTAGGGGCTTTCTCTCAGGTTTGTAAGCTAAGAGAAAGACTCACATAGCTGTAATATCCACATCTAACAGGTTTGTAAGCTGGAGAATGTCTCACATAGCTGCATACATCAACAAAACCCACAGGTAAGCCATATATTTCCCTGCTATCACTGCACCCCTTGCCTAGACATCCCTTACCACCTCATCCACTCACATGGCTTAGATTTGATTTCTCCTGGAAGCATCCCACATCCAGTAAGCATTAGCCCAATAGGACGTCCTAACGTTTCCTCCAAACTTGGCTTGTAGAATAGTATAATGTCTTTGAGCACTTGTCCGGGTAAAGGGGGTTTTATGCACATGTTTAATAAAATTGGTTATTAGATGTGATTGACATTTATATAATCCCTGTGACTTATGAGCCCATGGAGGGCGTATTTGTTGATGTTACAGGTCCACACCCGATGGCAAGTACCCAGATGGACAGGTATACATGGGGAAATGATTAGTTCGGACCTCCATGGGGCTGAAAGCCCACTAGATGGATGCTGAGACCCCGGCAAGGGGCAGAGACAGATCAGAGGATTGCACCAGAGAAAGAGGAGGACGTTCCACCAAAGGTAGCTTGGCAAACCCGTACCCAGGGGGGTTGTGCCCTTTCCACCAAGACGTAGGCCTTGGAAGGCCCATGACATCACCCAGGACACCCATGACGTCATCCAGTGCTTTTGGAGGTTTTGGGAGGCAGTTGTGTGCCAAGTGGCACATGTGGCAGGTTCCTGAGGCCCAAGAAGGCCTAACATTTTGCCCCAGGAGGCCAACGTTGCCCTAAAAGGGCCTAACATCACCCTAAAAGGGCATGACATCATCATTTAAGCTTGATTTAGAATTTTAATTGTGGCATTTAATGTAAAACAGTATTTTTGATGTAAACTGGCCATGTCAGCCTTTTTTGACCTAAAGTCAAATTAAAGGTCAATGCTATTGTATAAGTAGAGAGCCAAAACTCTCATTTCATCATCATCTTTCACTCACACTTGTGTGAGGTCTGAAATTTGCGGCCCTCATTAGGGTTTTGCACTGAAATTCTAGTGCGCACTTGTTGAAGGAGGGCTATTTTTGGTGAATTTGGCATTTTTCTTGGTGGAAAGTCTACAACTAGGGTTTTGCTTGATGATGCTTGGTGAATGTGAGTAAAATTCTGCAATCCTTCTCTTACTTGAATGGTTATGGTATTTTACTTTGCACTTTGTTAATTTATGAAATTGCTAGCCTAAACCCTAGGGATCAAGCACATGTTATTGTCTTTGTTCTAATTTGCTAGCCACCTACTAGATTGTGCCAAGGAGACGTTTTATTGAAGCCATTGCTAGAACCTTGCCATTGCAACACTCTAGCATTTGTTACTTCATCTTAGCCAATTTTACTTTGTCATTGAGTTAAAGAAGGAGGAAAATCTACTAAGGCCTAGGGTTACCTACACCTTAGTAGTCGTTTTCCCCTAGGGTTTGGTGGTTGAATCTTCGGCTTACCGACACTTCATCCATCAATTCCTCTTGTCTTTAGCTCTATTAATATCATCTCGCTCTTTCAATTCTTGCAGCCACTTCTTGACTCCATTTTTCCCTATGAAGTACTAGTCTAAGATCTCTCTCTCTTGAGTGTTTTGATCACAACCTTCAAACATCTAAATCTTTGAGCAAACTACTGACACCTTCTAACCCTAGATTAGGTTGATCTACCAACCTTATTGTTGTTATTATAAAGTAAGCTACAGCCATAGTTTGCAGCGTTCAAAGCTTCTAAAAGAAATTGAAAAGATTCACCAATGCATAGCCTCATTTGCTTGTGATGAATGTTGGTGTTATAACATTGATGATTAATCATTTCTGCTCATTTTGAAGCTTTTCTAAGGCATTAATTGTGAAGTATTGTCTTGTAATTATTGCTGCTACACATCTTTGTTTACTTCATCTATATATTAGTCAATTGTTTTTATTGAGAAAGTCTCTGGTTATATGAAGTGTTAACCAGCAAGTGCTCTTGCAAATATAGTTTTATGTTGCTTTGTTCCGGGCAGGTATACTTTCTGGTTTATTATCTCTTTATTGGTTGTTTAACCGGACTTTCTGATCGGTGGTGACTTGTGAGAGGGAACCTTTTTACTTGGCCTTTATCCTTCGCCTTCTCAAAACCCCAGGTCACCGGGGACGTCTCCCCTGGGCCTACCACCCTAAATAGAAAGAGACATCCTATTGAGGTGACAGTGATAGGATACTCTCCAGTTACGCCAATTTGTCTTCATTTGCCTTTCCCTTCTATCAAAGTACAAATTGCGCGATAACATTTTGGCGCCGTTGTCGGGGAACACTGAGTCAATTCTCCTCAAAGACGACACTTTTTCGGTAAGCCTTTCCTCAAGAATATTTATCTTACAAGCTTACTTGGCGACTCCACTAAGGATGATTCCCTTCCACTAAGGATGATTCCCTTATTTCTTTGATAATTTCAAGAAAATTATCTCGCGACTCCACCAATGACGAAGCCAACTATGACTTCTCAATGGGACCCGGGAAACTTCAAACCTTTAGACATGAGTAAAATCCCGGGATACCCTCGACAAATGCCCCTGAAGTATGAAAAGTGGCTCCCTAGATTCACTGGTAGTGATGGGGAAAAAGTCAACTATCACATGATTAATTTTTGGGCTTTCTTTCAACTCCATCCTATCAGTGATGATGCTGAAGATTTGGTAATGAAACTTTTCTTCGCCACTCTTCATGGAAATGCTAGGAAATGGTATGATAATCTCCCTGTCGCTAGCATCACATCTATGTGCCAATTGGAAGAGACCTTTCTCAGGAACTGGGGCATGAAATTGAAAGATATCCAAACGTTACTAAAAAGACTCGAATATATAAGACAAACTGAGAACGAGACTGTCAGGGATTTCGAGAGTAGGTTTGAAAGATTGCTATATCATATTCCTCAAATCTATTATCCTAAAGACAAGTATCGTGTGTATCTCTATACCAATGGACTCTTGGTGCATTTAGGGTTTCTTATAAATAAAAAGGGGCCAAAAACACTCCACGAAGCTTATAACATGGTTGTGCAAATCGAGGCAAATATCTCTTTCTCCAAGGGAAAACACATCTTCTCTTTAGGGACCAAAATCAATGACCCTAAAGGTACCCCAGTCACTCTTAGTTTGGAAAGATTAGTTTCCCTTGAAACCTTTACTGCTAATTTCCAAGGAGAAGGGGAACAAATTTTTGACCAACAAAATGATAAGGGAAAAGATCTCGATGAGGTTTTCCAACCCCACAGGGAAGAGCAAAGGATCGTTGAAGACACAGTTGAGGAGCTGGAACCCGAACAAGATGATTAAGTGTCGACATACCCTCCTCTCTCTAATGAAGCCATCCATGAGCCTTTTCCCCCTGCACAAGAAGAAGAGAATGAGGTTAGTCACTTTCCTTTTCAGGATCTTGACAATGCCTTGTGTTATGATTCAGAGAAGGAAGAAGAAATGGAATCCTCGAACGAAGTAGATATTCCTTGTTGTACAGTTGAAGATGAAGGGGCAACTCATGAGGATGAAACAATTATGCATGTTGAAGACACCCAAGTCCTCAAAGCTCCTACACAAGAAGAAACAAATACAGTAAGTTACCCTCCTCTCCAAAATTTTGATGATTCTCTACTTTATGATTTGGGAAATGAGGAGGAGATGGATGAACCCTTGAATGTTTTGAATCCTTCATGTTATGATACAGATAGTGACATAGTTGATATTGATGAGTTCATACATGTTGGGAGACGTAAGTGGGATGTAGTTGGTTATGATATGGACCCCACTTACGACATTGAGATTCATTTCCAACTGTTGCCTTTACAGTTATCACAACAGGTTACTCTTGATTTTGACCAATGGCAACAAGGAGATGACATAATTACCGATACTTTCCAAACACCCAAGGTTGACCTCGTCCCATATTTTCTTGATGATTTTCGATCGTACCTTGAGGATTTTGATAAGTACACCTCTGAGCACATAGATTCATTCCATGAAGAAGATAATCAACCACCACTGTGCTCAGGTCTTCATAGGAGTAAGGACATTGTTTGCCTGAAGAAGGATTCTTGTGACAACTTTCTCCAGCCACCTCCGATTACTTTACCTTGTTGTGTCATTAAAGGTGTAGTTGGGAAATATGTCTTTTGTATTGAGTTTCCTCTGAGGCAAACCCTAGAGTTCAAGGGTAGGTTGAATACCTCACGAAAAAGTCTATCATCTCAGCCTTTAAACCTTCCCTTAAGAGTTTGTCAGTCATCTTTTACATCCTTGTCAATCCTTTCCCAGGTTTCAGATTATGAGGACGTCCTAGGTAACCAGCTTTCAGGCCTTTTGAGTCAGTTTTCTGAACCTTTGACTTTTCACGATCCCTTCCTGAAGTGGAATGAGCACTTTCCTCAGGGAATGACTTGGCATGATTTTATCCCTCCCACCCGCCTCCATGAGTTAGACTTTATGGTTTCCGATGATACGATACATTCTCTAACCCATGTTATTTTTGTGCTTAACTTATCACTGTTTTGGTTTATGATGAAGCACAGAGGTAGGTATTGTGAGACATTGCTAGGATGGTTTCACTGGTCATTTGACTACACCTAGCATCCAACCAACAGGTAAGTACAGGTAAGTAGGTAGGCATTTGCATTCATTGTACATAACATTTGCATTTCATGCTAGAATGATTTGTATTCACATCTGTACATATGCTTGTTTTCACATTTATTTTATATATGAGTCGGGGGTGATATCACCACCCCAAATGATTGCTAACAGTCTTATGTTGAGATCAAGTAGGTCACAGGTTATGCCAGAGATGCTGAGGTACTCATGCGCTCTACGGTGAGCACATGTCCCCGAGTTGGAGCCAAATGTTATCCCCCAGTTTAGGGATAACTAAGGAGATTATGTCTCAAGGCCCACATGTCTTAGACATGGAGTACCAAGAGCCAAATCGACTTGAGCATGGCCCTGGAGGTACCATCTTTTCATTCTTCAGTGCCTCCACTTTGTCACCAGCAGCAGCATCCCTCACCTCGACCTGGTCCTGTAGCAGAGATGGATCTTGCTCCATGAGGTAATGAGTCTGAGTATCATGGTATGTGTCATTCTGATCCTCAAAACCTTTGAATATGTGCATTCAATTCTTTTTTGCTTCTAACGGGTGCTTGGATCTTATAACTCTCCACTTGACCATATCTAGGGGAAATGACAGGATGCCCTAGTAAGCTGGTACCCATAGGGTTTGAGTTGCCACTGGGGGGATTCATGAGAAGCCATCGTCTGCTCCCACCATACTTACCATTTTCCATCTTTCTCCCGCTCATCCATCCCATTACACTGGTCCACGCATTGGGTTGGCCAAATATTTAAGGGTTGTACCTTACCTTGTGGGAAGAAGGGGCTAAAGGCCCAGAGGGTAAAAGTAGTTGGCAAAAGATAGAAGCCAAAGAATGAAACCTTGAGATGCTTCGCCCAAGGATCCCCGTGAAAGCAGTAAAACGATTCTCGGCAAGAAACAAAGGGACCCATAAAAATAATAAAACAAGACCTAGTTAGAGGATAGGGGGTCTTATCACGAGCCAGCCTATTAGGTCCATGGGCATGTAGCGATATGACACTACCAACAACTGGGTCACCACGCCAGGGTAGTGGCTCTTGGTGGCATAGCCAAGAGAAAGGGGGTCTCATCACGAGTCAGCCTTCTCATTTTGGTGAAATGCTTGTGGGTAACATTGCCACCACTGGTCACCACGCCAGGGCAGTGTCCCCTAACTATCTTCTTGAAAGAAAAAACAATAAGAATAAAGACAAAAGGCATGAATGGGCTTGGAAACATTTGCATCCATGACAGGTGTAGCTCACCGTCTACAGAGGCACCCATACGTAAGCCATATATTTCCCTGCTATCATTGCACCCCTTGCCCAGACATCCCTTACCACCTCATCCACTCACATGGCTTAGATTTGATTTCTCCCGGAAGCATCCCACATCCAATGAGCATTAGCCCAATAGGACGTCCTAGCGTTTCCTCCAAACTTGGCTTGTAGATTAGTATAATGGCTTTGAGCACTTGTCCGAGTAAAGAGGGGTTTATGCACATGTTTAATAAAATTGATGATTAGATGTGATTGACATTGCTATGATCCCTGTGACTTATGAGCCCATGGAGGGCGTATTTGTTGATGTTACAGGTCCACACCTGATGGTACCCAGATGGACAAGTACACATGGGGAAATTATTAGTTCGGACCTCCATGGGGCTTAAAGCCCACTAGATGGATGCTGAGACCCCGGTAGGGGGCAGAGACAGATCAGAGGATTGCACTAGAGAAAGAGGAGGACGTTCCACCAAAGGCATCTTGGCAGACCCATACCCAGGGGGGTTGGGCCTTTTCCACCAAGACGTAGGCCTTGGAAGGCCCATGACGTCATCCAGTGCTTTTGGAGGTTTTGGGAGGCAGTTGTGTGCCAAGTGGCACGTGTGGCAGGTTCCTGAGGCCCAAGAAGGTCTAACGTTTTTCCCTAGGAGGCCAACATTGCCCTAAAAGGGCCTAACGTCACCCTAAAAGGGCATGACGTCATCATTTATGCTTGATTTAGGGTTTTAATTGTGACATTTAATTTTAAACAATATTTTTGATGTAAACTGGCCATGTCGACCTTTTTTTACCTAAAGTGAAATTAAAGGTCAATGTTATTGTATAAGTAGAGGGCCAAAACTCTCATTTCATCATCATCTTTCACTCACACTTGTGTGAGGTATGAAATTTGCGGCCCTCATTAGGGTTTTGAACTGAAATTCTAGTGCACACTTGTTGAAGGAGGGCTATTTTTGGTGAATTTGGCATTTTTCTTGGAGGAAAGTCTACAACTAGGGTTTTGCTTGATGATGCTTGGTATTTTACTTTGCATTTTGTTAATTTATGAAATTGCTAGCCTAAACCCTAGGGATCAAGCACATGTTATTGTCCTTGTTCTAATTTGCTAGCCACCTACTAGATTGTGCCAAGGAGCCATTTTATTGAAGCCATTGCTAGAGCCCTGCCATTGCAACACTCTAGCATTTGTTACTTCATCTTAGCCGATTTTACTTTGTCATTAAGTTAAAGAAGGAGGAAAATCTACTAAGGCCTAGGGTTACCTACACCTTGTTGAGTTTTGTACATTGGGAGGTGTTCCCCATGTGCTTATGACCTCCTTAGCACATGAGGGAAGGACATTACACTTTGTACCTTGTACTTTTTTCTAATTTCACTTTGACTTTGGATAAAGTGAAATTTGGTCAGTTTTGGCCTAAAGTGACTATTAATTCACAAAAGGGTGAATTTGGAGACATAAAGTTGACATAGGAAACTTAACCCAAAGTGGGTTTATGATTTAGATATTCATGGGGAGATCTCAACCATCGATTTGATGGGAGATGAGATGATCTCAACCCTTGAATAGCTAAGTTTCTTTTTGGATGTTAAAGAGGGGCGCAAAGGGTAAAGGAGGGCGCATTCTTCATTGCTTGGTTTGCTCATTGTGAGAGGAGTTCTTCTTGGATGGAGATGAGGTCAATTTTGTGAGGAGAGTTGAGCTAAGGCACTTGCTTTCATGGAGGGAGGCTTGCCTTGTATGCCATAGCTTATTTACTGGAGAGCTTCTACTTCTGAGGAGGGCGCATTACCAGATTGGGGCGCATCAGCT
>ML777710.1:205072-260671 GCA_009831015.1 Picea engelmannii
CACACACCTTAGTAGTCGTTTTCCCCTAGGGGGGTGGTTGAAGCCTCGGCTTACCGACACTTCATTCATCAATTCCTCTTGTCTTTAGCTCTATTAATATCATCTTGCTCTTTCAATTCTTGCAGCCACTTGTTGACTCCATTTTTCCCTATGAAGCACTAGTCTAAGATTTCTCTCTCTTGAGTGTTTTGATCACAACCTTCAAACATCTAAATCTTTGAGCAAACTACTGACACCTTCTAACCCTAGATTAGGTTGATCTACTAACCTTATTGCTGCTATTATAAAGTAAGCTACAGCCATAGTTTGCAGCATTCAAAGCTTCTAAAAGCAATTGAAAAGATTGACCAATGCATAGCCTTATTTGCTTTTGATGAATGTTGGTGTTATAACATTGATGATTAATTATTTCTGCTCATTTTAAAGATTTTCTAAGGCATTAATCGTGAAGTATTGTCTTGTAATTATTTCTGCTACACATCTTTGTTTACTTCATCTATATATTAGTCCATTGATTTTATTGAGAAAGTCTCTGGTTATATGAAGTGCTAACCAGCAACTACTCTTGCAAATATAGTTTTATGTTGCTTTGTTCCGAGCAGGTACACTTTCTAGTTTATTATCTCTTTATTGGTTGTTTAACCGAACTTTCTGATCGGTGGTGACTTGTGAGAGGGAACCTTTTTACTTGGCCTTTATCCTTCGCCTTCTCAAAACCCCAGGTCACCGGGGACGTCTCCCTTGGGCCTACACCACCCTAAATAGAAAGAGACATCCTATTGAGGTGACAGTGATAGGATAGTCTCTCGTTACACCAATTTATCTTCATTTGCCTTTCCGTTCTATTAAAGTACAAATTGTGCAATAACAGTTACCTTGCAACTATTGATTAGAATGGCATAACATACAAAATCTTATCACTTGCGTCGTATTACCATGAGGAACATCTTATTTGTTAGAAGTGTGTCCACCATAAGATGACTCATACTACTAGGTGTTTGGACTGGATAGCGCAATCCACATCCTAATTACACTAAGCACTTTCCATTTCCCTAAGTATCACTCATTTCCATCCACAATAAAAAAATAACTGCATCCCATCATGTATGACTACTCAAAGGTCAAAAGGAAAGGTCGAAATCAAGAAAGCCTAAATCAAATAAAGCCATGAAGGATAAAGAGGTGAAGAACAAAGCAAACAAAGTACAAATACTTCACTATGCCCCCCCTTTTCAAAGTCCTAAGAGAAAAATGCCTATCTAAAGAAAAAGGACTTAAAAAAAATGATCAATCAAAATAAAAGAAAGGGGAAGTGTGTGCAAACCAAACTGGTAAGACTCCCTCTAGAAGTCTACTGTAAAAAATGCCTAGCTAAAAAAAAGCTAGAGGCACAAAAAGGCTAAAAGATTGACTTATGTATGTCTACAACTTTGAGAGTCATCACATGATCATCACCCTGTTATCCCCACTTTTTAGGGATAACTAGGAGATCATGTCTCGAGGCCCACAGGTCCTAGACATGGAGTACCGAGAGCAGGATTGACCTGAGCATGGCCCTGGAGGGCCCACCTTTTCTTCATTCATCATCCTTGTCTTGTCAGCAGCAGCATCATCCATCACCATCGGCTTGATCCTGTATCAGAAGAGGTTCTTACTCCATGAGGTAATTGGTCCAGGTATCATGGTATGTGTCACTTTTGATCATTGAAACCTTTAAATATATGCATCTGATTCCTTTTCTCTCTAACAACTGCTTGGATCTTACATTGGCCCACTTGACCATACTTGGGGAAATTGACAGGGTGCCCTAGCAAGCCTGTGCCCATAGGTCTTGGTTTGCCACTGGGGAATTTCTGAAAAGCCATTGTCCGCTCCCATCATAGAACCATTGTTTCATTTTGTCTCCCGCTCATTTATCCCATTCCCCTTGTCCGGGCGTTGGGTTGACCTATTTGCAGGATTGCACCTTATCTCGTGGGAAGAAGGGGCTAAAGGCCCAGAAGGTAAAAGCAGTTGGTAAAAGACAAAAGCCTAGAAATAAAACCTCGAGATGCTTCGCTCAGGGATCCCCGAGAAGGCAGTAAAAAGCCTCTCAGCAAGAAACAAGAGGGACCCGAAAAATAACAAAACAAGACCTAGTCAGAGGATAGGGGGTCTCACCACGAGCCAACCTATTAGGTCCATGGGTACCTAACAGTATGACATTGCCACCATCTGGTTACCACGCCAGGGCAATGACCTTTGGTTGCATGGCCAAGGGAAAGGGGGTCTCATCACGAGCCAGCCCTCTCATCTCTGTGAAAGTACTTGTGGGTAACGCTGTCAACTCTAGTCACCATGCCAAGGCAGTGTCCCCTGGTTAGTTCTTGAACAAAAAAGCAAATAAAAGAATAAAACAAGAATAAAAAAAATAAAGGCAAGAATGGGCTTGGAAAAATGCATCCATGACAGGTACAACTCGCCTTCTACAAAGGCACCCACAGGTAACACTTATGCATCCTTGGCCCTCACTGCACTCACATGTTTGGACACCCCCTAACCACATCACCTCACTTACATGGCTTCAATGAGATCTTCCTAGAAACTTTCCTTTTCTTGTGGACACTAGCCCAATAGGACGCCTTGTCCTTTTCTCCAATCTTGTATTGCAATTTTTTGTAATGTCTTTGAGCTATTGACTGATATATTAGGGGTTTTATGCATATGTTTAATAATATTAATGATGAGATGTGATTGACATTGCTATGATCCCTGTGACTGATGAGCCCATGGAGGGTGTAGCTTTTGATGTGCAGGACCATGCCCGACGGACAGGTACCATTTGGGTCGGTACACATGGGGAGATGACCAGTTCGGACCTCCATGGGGCTGAAGAGCCCACCAATTGGATGTTGAGACCCCATCAGGGGGCAGAGACAGGATGGAGATGGATCGGGGCATTTGCACCAGAGAAGAAGAGGGTGTTCCATCAGGGGCACTTTGGCTGAGCTGGACCTAGGGGGTTTGACCCACTTGCAGTAGAACGTTGGCTCCAGATGACCCAAGACGTCACCAGGAGGCTTATGACGTCATCATGAGCGTATGGCAGATGGGCAGGGTGGTTGGCACGTGTGGCAGTTTGGAAGAGCCCAAGGAGGGCTAACGTTTTGCTTCTGGATGCTGCACTGGCCCTAGAAAGGGCTAACGTCTCCCTCAGAGGGTATTGATGTCTCACCTTTTTGCTTGATTAGGGTTTTACTTAGCATTTAATGTAAAAACAGTATTATTTTGGTATTATGGCCTTGTCGGCCTTTTTATGACCTAAAAAGTAAATTAGGTCATTGACACACTATATATTGAGGGTTTTCACTCTCATTTTGATCATCACTACTCATTCACTCCATAAGGAGGTCTGAAATTTGCGCCCTATCTTGGGTATTTTTGCTGGTTTAGTGAGGCGCACTTGTTGAAGGAAGATATTTTGGCATTTTATTGTGTTTCTCTTGAAGGAAGGTGTTACAACTAGGGTTTGCATGGTTATCTTTTATGAATTGTAAGTATTTTTCTGTGAAACTTCTTATTGAATGGTTGTAGTTTAATTTCTTGCATATTGCTTATGAATTTTGCTGAATCAAAACCCCAGGTGACAAGCACACAAGTAGGTCCTTGTCTCAAGTCCCCTAAAAGAGAAATTTTCAGCCATTGAAGAAGGAAAGAGCCTAGCCTTTGGTACACTCTTCTCCTTTTCTTCTCCTTTTGCTAGTCGTACTCTCTAGAGATCAAGAAGGAGGAGACGTCCCAGGCCTAGGTTATCTACACCTAGGATCGTTTTTCTTCTAGGATTTGATGATAGAGCCTTGTTGTAGCAACACTCTCCCTCATTACACTCTCTTGTCTTGATTTTATCCTTTATGCTAGCTGTTTTTTCCATCTAAGGAAGGAGGAGAGAGCACGAGGCCTTGCTTTAGCAACACCAGAGTGAGCCTCTCTCCCCTAGGATTTTGTCTCTGAGGCCCTACCATAGCAACACTTCAGAACTCTTCCCTCTAGTCCTTAGCTGTCCTCCTTCAACCCTTGCATCCTCTACTAAATTGACTCCATTCTACCGTACGGCACTGATCTGAAAGTCCTCTAACGTTGAAGTGAAGCTGATCAAACAAACTTTCAAAACTCTTTAAATTTCAAACCCTAAGTTGCTAACGTCATCATTGGTTATTTCATCTTTAATGCAGCAACGTCTTGTTTTAAGAGCAATTGAATGGTGGTTTAGGCATTAATTAAATAAAGTGTTGATTGGTTACTTTGAATGCTGCATCATTCCAGTAATTATTGGTGAAGTGACATTATTTTTATTGGTATTGATAAACATTGACTTCGTCAACATTTACTGACATATTGCTTATATATTATTCAGATAATCATCTATTGCATGAAGTACTAACCCATTGAAACATAGCTTGCATATATCAATTTGTTGTTGCTTTGTTCCAGGAAGGTGTTCTTCATTGGGGATTTACTTTATTATTGGTTGTTTAGCCGGGATTATCTGTTTGGTGGTGATCTGTGAGGGGGGGGGAATCTTATCTTTGTCTTATTACTTTCTGCCTCTTCAAAGCCCCAGGTCACCGGGGACGTCTCCCCTGGGCCTAACCTCCCTAAAGAGAAAGAACCATCCCATTGTGGTGACATTGGGTGGGATAGGTTCCTGTTACGCCAGTTTGGCCTTTTATCTTATAGCCTTTTCTCATAGCTACAAACTGTGTGATAACACACCCTACCATTTTCGTCGCTAATTTCATTAATTGCCTAACTCATACCTGAAAACTTAGGAAATATGGGTTTTCCCTGGGAATAGACTCATTTAAAACAATTTAATGTTTCCCTAAGTAAAACTTAGGCAAGTGTCAAAATTAATTTAATTGTTATGCTTACTAGGAAAATGTCACTTGGAAATCACAAATTAATGATGTCCTAGGGGCTAAACCCGTCATCTTAGGTGGATATTACACATCAGAGTACTATTGATCCATGGAGTGTCCCCTTTTCTTTTGGAGTACATGCAAGTTTTCATAAATCAAAGGAAGGGAATATTAAGCTTTGATACACGGATTATTACCTTGAAAAAGTCAAGCATTTGGACCATTCAACCATTTTTTACCCTTTCAAAGGGGGGTTAACTACTTGGAGCATTATTCTATTATGATTTGACCTTATTAAAGGAAAAAATCATCATTCTATTATAAGAGCACTTTCAAAATAGTATTTTTCTCATGGTTTTTTATTCTATCCATGGTATTATTTTTTACCCATGGTATTTGTTGTTAAATTTGGCAGCATCGACAGTCATTCTCCAATGAGAGGCCATATGGGCCACCCTGAGGCTAGCCAGGGAAATTTGGAGAATCAACCAATCTTGTGAGGTATTGACAAAAGCCAGGGGGAACATACAACCTCTGTGAGTCAAACCAAAAGTCAGGACGAATGAGATGCTATATGATCTTGTGAGTCAAGCCAAGGAACAGGTAGAAGCCTTGTAAGTCTAAGACAAAAGTCAAGATGTAAGTCTAATGCAAAAGTCAAGGGGAACGTACAACCTCTGTAAGCATAGACAGTCTAGTGCAAAAGTGAGGGGGAACATACAACCTCTGTGAGCATAGACAGACTAGTGCAAAAGTCAAGGGGAATGTACAACCTCTGTGAGTCTAGTCAAGCCTTGTGAGCCATGAGCAAAAGTCAAGGCATCTAGCAAAAGTTAGGTTGAACGTAAAATTCCTATGAACTAGAAACAAACAATCTTCCTGATATTGCAAATGATGTAAATGTATTGATTTAGTGAGTTGGCGCGTGTGACATTATCCACCATGAAGAAATTTGAATTACCTTGTAAAGAGTCGAGTTGTAAAAGTCAAAATTGCATGTCTAGGTCAAAGTCAAGGTTGTCAAGTTTTTGTTGCATGTCGCATGTCGCATGTCGCATGTTGCATCTTGCATCTTGCATGCATGTCTAGTTGCATGTTGCATGCATGTCATGTGCATGTTGAGTAGTTCGCATGCATGTCCAGTCAAGGTCAAGTCAATTTGTGAGTTGGCACAACATGCAGTGCCATGTCAAGGGCGAGTCCTAACTGAAGTGTTAAAATTCAGTTCTAAATCTGGTTGTTGAGTTAAGTTCAGTTGTAAACACTTGCATTCACGTAGGCTATTTCGAGCCCTCTCCTCTCTACCTCTCCACTCTTATATAAGAAAGAGGTCGACCCTCTTTCTACACAATTGTTATGCAGTGTATGGGTGAGGAAACAGAGTGGTATATCAGTCCAAGAAAAGGCTGCATATCAGTCCAATAGAAGGCAGCAATAACGGGTCCATAAGAGGCAGCGATAAAAGTCCATATCAGTGTGGGTATATCAAACTATAAGAGGCAGTGTATCAGTCCATACCAGTGCTGGTATATCAGACTATAAGAGGCAGCGTAACAGTCCATAAGAGGCAACGTATGTCAGTCATTGAAGGCAACAAAGATACATCTTCAGTGCTGGTCTGTAACAGGAGATTATATATCAGTAAGGTCTCTTAGTTACACAGTTAGGTCAGAGGGAACTTGGCAAGCTCTTTAAGAGCAGAATTTTCATGGTGGATATTTTGTAAGTGGTCATAACTCATACATTATCTTTGCAATAAAAGGAAATTGTTTGTTGGGGTTTTTCTCCCTGTATAGGGTTTCCCCAGGGTACATGTGTGAATTTACATGCTGGTAAAACTACATGGTTTTTGCTATTCAATTTTGATTATGCATTAAAAATCTAAGTTAAAAGTATAGTCAAAAGAAAAAGAAACTTACAGTATTGAATCAAACTCAATAATTTAACATTTGTAAGTGGTTTCGAGCCTCCTCTTCATCTATAAAAGAGAGAGGACTCTCATTTATAATTTGATTGAAGAATAATAAAGGAAGAGCTTTTGCCTAAAGATGTGTTCATTTGTTTTAAGGTTTTCTTTTTCTTATTTGCTTAATAGAGAGTATTGATGCATGTCACCGAAGTGGAGTGTGATGCAAGTTAGATCTGTGCTAGAGAGCTAGGAGGTAGATCTAACCCTCCACCCAAATTTTCTTTTATGATTTGGATTTATCTAAAGGAAAGGCTGTAAAGTTTTGCTTCACTAGATCTAAATTGTTTATGGATACTATCTTTGCATTAGATTATTTGCTTATGATTTAATCCCCTTAGTATATGTCCCATCCTCTTAGATCTAGTGCTTTTCCCCAGCCAGTGGTGAGGGAAAACACTAGCATACAAGTTTATTTAGAAACCCTAGCTAATTTAGACTCCATGGCCCAATGGCAGGCCTCTCTTTCCAAAAAAAAAATCCAATCAAAAAACCACTTAAAATTTTTCCCGTAAATTTTTTATTTTTCAAGCTTAAATGAAAAATATTTTTGAGACTAATATGCTTGGCTGATTCATTTACTTTGACATTTTCAACCAGCGCATATCTTAGGGTTTATTTATTTTTCGGTTTATTTTTACATTTGGCCAAACCCTAGATTTGTTTACATCAATTTGCAGATCTTACCTACATTTTTTTTTACAATTACATTTTTTTTTTGAGCTTAAATGAAAAAATATTTTTGAGACTAATATGCTTGGCTGATTCATTTACTTTGACATCTTCAACCAGCGCATACCTTAGGGTTTATTTATCTTTCGGTTTATTTTTACATTTGGTCAAACCCTAGATTTGTTTACATCAATTTGCATATCTTACTTACATTTTTTTTACAATTACAACCACGCGAATATCATGAATCGGTCTGCGTATGTGGGGCGAAATCACAGAGTACCCGAGCTATTTCACGATTTAAGTAGACTCTCACATTTCAGATCTGACATAAATCGTTGTTCTTGTTTGCTGGTCAGAGGGGCCGAATTTAATGTTATTACAGATATAGTTTAAACAAGTGCAGAGTTACTTCATTCTTTTTACCTGGTTGGTTGGACAAATCGCACTCCTTCCCCAGCGTTTACAGCAATCCGTCCCTGTCACTCTTGTTATAAATCGACTACAGTGATTTCCAAGGGCTCAAGTTCACAGCGTTCCAAATCTCTGCCGATTCCATAACTACGGTTTGGTACGGTTTATTCTGAGTCATTCTGTGGTATTTTTATTTACGGTAAGGGACAGGTCTCGAGCATTATCAGTATAACCAATTTCGAATCCATCTCTATGACTTATATAAGAGTCAATCTAACCAAGCTTAAATTTAGGGTACTTCGAAATATGAGAATTAAACCAAGTTCATTTTCATTGATGTTTATTATGAAATTGGTTATGAAACTTGGGTGCACACAATTATACATCATTGCGTAAATACCATCTGAAAGTTCTTTGCAAATGTGAAGTTTGAGTCCTCTTATCATTGCTGGCGTTTACTTCTAAGCAATATCCCAAACTCTCCATAAATACCGTCAACGATTTACAGACATGTAGCATTTATAAAACCAGCTACACATAACATTCAAAATTCGCCCAGATTTCATTATCAAAAATAAAATCATGTTATATTCATTTGACACTTTACAGGTTGCACAATCATTTTTGGGATTCGGGCATCCTTTGACTTACAATTTGCAAAGTCTCATAACAAGGTGTGGCCAAGATGATGAATGACTAAGCTTATTTGCAGGTGTTCTTTGTGAATGTCAATATTACTTTTTGCAATTAATTATTATGAGTGAAAATTAAATAAGTTTACTTTGTTCCTTCTTAGCAAATTAAACGACATATAGTTGAATGGTGGTAAATGGTATATTGACACATCAAATAAATCTTCCATTTTGATGTTACACTTGCAAATATCATTGAATTAATTATGATCGAAATGAGACAAATGGTGGAGCCTTGAATTAATATATATTTTTCACATATTTGTCTTAAATAGAGCTTTGTCCTTCGAAGTCCTATTTTCTCTAAATCCATGCTCTTACTTTGACTTGCATTACCATTTGAGCACCTACTCTCTTCGCGTAAATTACATTATGAATGGTGCATTGATGTGATATATTGATTTTATTTGTAAACAAACTTCATTTCCAAGCATTTACTAAGCAAAACTTATGCTAGATTTTGTATCTTGCAATTTATTTAATACATGGATAACGATGATGAATATTTAATACATGGACAATGATGATGAATGGCACTTTGATGTGAAAGTCTTTTTTAAATTTTCACTATAAAAATGCAAGCAATAATGATGGTTGTCATGATTCTGAGCAAGACCCTTAGTGAATTTTTAGGCTAGAGACGTGACCCGGCGTCAATAATAACGACAAGGAGTTGTTGTTGGGCATTTAAAACTGCGGTTTGGAATCAATACACACAGGGATACTAATGAGATCAGGAGGCTTGAGCTTTGTCTCGCCTTTTTGGAACTCTCGGTAACCCATGTTGGTACCCACTCGAGTAGTATTTTGCATTAGACAACACCTAAACCCAAAGATCACTTCCACGTACCTTCAAGTATATCGGAAGTCCCCTAGGCATCCTGAAGCCAACCATTCAACCTTCGGACTATTACAGTGCACCGAAAACAAAATTCAGGAAGATTACCCTCTCGTACCATGGGTGTTCGAGCCTACATGTATATTTGAGGGTTGCAGCATAAGGCACACCTTTTGACTGGAATCCTTTTCTTTTTTTTCTTTCAAGTCTTTCCTAGAATATATTTGGTGTATAAGCAATTGAATGACTATAGAAGAGACAACATTTAATGAATAAACCTCTAATGCATGAAAGATAACTAAATAAACACTCAAAGACACCTCATTGAAATGGCATCTAATGAAATGGCATCTGTGTTGAGTATTTTGTTTATCTGCCTCACCCACAACCTGATACTATAGTAGACATAGACCATGTCATTGAGGTGGTGGACATCTAACATGTATGAGCGCCAATTTGTAATTAGAGGATGATGTCCCATGGACATAAATTAAAATTAATGAAATTATAAAAGAATTAAAATTTTAATTTGAACGTTTCTAATGTGTTGCACTTCTTGGTGTGTATCTTTTCAAACACACTCTAGTTGTGCTCACACCCTGAAGAGCTGCAAGTTTGACTCAACACCTGAATGGCAAGTTTTTGCAACTCTAGGACTCGTCTACCATAGTTTTCCCACCAAACATCTACAACAAATAAATGGAAAGGAAAGACAAAATATTGTATTTCCATTGAGTAACAAATAGATAGAAAGGAAAGACATTGAAATTTGAAATTTAGAAACAAATTTTACTTGTAGCTTACCTGGCATCCTAGAGGTCATGTTTTGTATAGCCATGTCATACCCAAATGTCCCACCATGGAGATTATATATCTCAATTTGCTTAGATATATCTAAGCATTCAGCAGGAATCAACACCATCCTCTGAAAACATTGGAAAAATCCATCCATAACCTCTGCATCAAACCCAAATCCGCATGCATAAGGGTATGCGAGCTTGAGGTAGATCCATGTTGCATGATTCAGACGGTGGAGAGTGTTGTTCCATCGCTCATCAATCACACTCCATATCTCGTCTCGTCTAGTGAATCTCTCTTCCTTTTCCTCATAATACCATTGGATAGCTTCCTTGGCCCTATCCATAGTCTCATACAAGTAGTCAATTGTGGGTTTCTCACCATCAACCAAGCAAAGAACCTTTACCAAAGGTTCACTAACAACACACAAGTCTTCCACTCCATCCAAAACCTCTGATTGTGTCTCACTATTCAGGCTATGGCTTGCCAATCCACTTTAGTGCTATAGACATAAGCATTCCACTCATCTGATAGAAACATCCTCTGCAACTCCAACATAGAATTGTGGAGAGACTGAAGAGAAATGAAGCTAGTCGCAAAACGTGTGATAACAAGAAGAACCAACTCTTTGATCCCTGTGAATTGTCTCATGAGTGTAAGAACATATATATATATATATTGTAACACTCCAAGATGACTCAACAGTTTCCTTGATTCAAGGAATTTTTCCGATGTCCTCTAGCATCAAATCAATGCAATGGGCAACACAAGGATTCCAATATGGGCTCCAATACCTCTCCATGAACAACTTGCCAGCAACAACATAATTGGAAGCATTGTCCATAACGACTTAGACAACATACTGCGGACCTATCTCCTGAATGAAGTTATCCGACAACTCACATAATAACTATGCATCTTCAACATAAGCAGATGTATCAATAGATTCGATAAACATTGTCCCCCTGGGACAATTAACCAAGAAGTTGAGAATAGACCTACCCTTCCCATCTGTCCAACCATCTGACATAACGGTGCATCATGTGATCTCCCATGATTCCCTCAGCTCACCCAATCTCTTTGTGAAATCGTCATTTTCCCCTTGAAGGATGTTGAAATAATGTAACTGCAAAGTGTATTCTTATTATTATTTGATATATTATTCATTGGATCAATCCCCATTGTGGATTGATCATGTTGGCTATTGTATAAGGACCAAATCCCCTTTTGTGGATTGATCATAATGTAATTGTAAAAGGTAAAAGAAGAAGTCGGCCCCAGAATATATCAAGAGGCCCCAAAATATAATAAAGGTGGTTATAACCACCCAGTTTGAGAAGTCAGCCCTGCCAGTGAAGAGACACTTCACACGTGCCAGATTTGTATAAATAAGGAGGCTAGCGCCTCACTTAAAAACACAACTCACTTGCTCATTGAGAGAAAAGTTTCGGAACTGCAGTTGGAGAAGAAGGAGAGAGAGTGGCACATCTTTGGGAGAGGATCTTCTATATTAGCTTAAGTTATCTCTTGGCATTATATTGGCTATCTATAATAAGGAAGTTTTGTTGGGTTTTCTTCCCCTAGAGGGTTTCCCAGGATAAATGTTGTGTCTCTTGTGATTGCGTATTTCTCAGTGATCTTGTCTTATGTTGTTGTTATCTATTGAAATGCAAAGAACTAATAATGGCTTAAACATTAACATGGTATCAGAGCCAAGTTGAAGGAAGCATCTTTCACAAGAGTGAAAAACGTCATTGTTGTCGTACATGCAAATTAGGGCTTTTTATGGTGAAGTTTTTCATCCCTAAAACCACCTAGAAAAGTGTGCCCTCCCCCAAGGATTGCTTTGGCACTCTCAGCGCACCTTTTCAGTGGCTAGATCTCCCGAAAAGTGAAACCCTAGTTTCACAAAGTACCAGAAGTACCAGAAAACCAGTTTACCAGAAGTACCAGAGTACCAGAGGTACCAGAAAACCAGAAGCACCAGTCCAAAAATCCACAGATCAAGTTTGGAGGAGCAAAAGTTGGATTTTATCAGATCCAAACACTACTTGCCTCAGCCGAGCGCACCTCTTGGTAAGTTTAGAATTTGATTTTCAGCATTTTCATTTTTCGGTCATTTTCCTAGCTCCAGGTAAAAGATGTCTGCAAGCACTAAGCTTGTTGACAAGCTGGAAGGTGTGGAAAAATTCCGTGCCTGGAAGTATAGGATTGGACTCGTTCTTGAAGAGAATGACCTAGAAAAATTCGTCAAAGGAGAAATTCTGGAACCTGACGATGCTGCAGAAAAAGCCAAGCATCAAAAGGACACAATCAAGGCCAAAAGAATCATTGCAAATTCAATCAAAGACCACTTGATTCCTTATGTGTCATCTAAAAAGACTCTGAAAGAAATGTTTGATGCCTTGAACAGACTGTATGAAGGAAAGAACATAAACCAAAAGATGAATCTACGAACTCAAGTGAAGAATACAAGGATGCAGAAAGGAGAAACAATTCAGGAATATTTCTCTAGAATCTCAGAATTCAAAGAACAGCTATAAGCAATTGGAGATACCATACATGAAGACAAACTCATAATGACGACCCTAAATGGTCTCACAAGACCTTGGGATGCATTCATCCAAACGATATGTGCCAAAACGGAGAAACTGAAGTTTGATAGTCTAATGAAGAATGCATCCAAGAAGAAGCAAGAGTAGCTAACCGTGAAGCGCTACTAGCAAGAGATGATGATCAATCCCTAGCTACTCACACCAAAAGAGGAAGGAAGAAACCCTACTTCCAAAAGGAGACTCATAAAGAGCCTCAATTGCCAAACAATTTCCATAATAAAGAATCTCATCCAAGGAGATTTTAGAAGAAAGGACAGCGAAGGGAAAGAGATTACTCATATGTACAATGCTATCATTGTGACAAGATGGGACACATTGTGAAATTATGTCTAGCCAGACAAGAAGAATACAAGAGAAAACATAAGAGGCACCATGCCCATGTAGTCAAAGATGAAGAGCCACCCGCAAAGATGATAAGAGAGCAGATCAAAGACCATGTCTTAATCTCGGCCCTCTCAGGATCTGTAACGCCTGGAGAGGACACTTGGCTCATTGATAGTGGTGCATCCAAGCACATGACGGGACAAAGAAACATTCTCTCTTGTATCTCAAAAAAGAATTTTTCTAAGAAAGTGACAGTTGGAGATGATTACCAATATCCCATCAAGGGAGTGGGAGAATCAAACCACAAACTGAATTCAGGGAATTCACTAAAAATGAAGGACGTACTATATGTACCAGGTTTGACAAAGAACCTACTCTCCATTTCAACTTTAGAAAAGAAAGGCTTCAGAGTTGCCTTTATAGATGGAGAAGTTCTTATGTGGGCTAAAGGAGAAACCTTAAATGAAGCAATCATCATTGGAAGTGAAGAAAATGGCTTGTATAAACTGAAGGGTCACTCAGAGGCTGCCATGACCCACGCCATTGAAAACTCATGTGAACTTTGTCATAGAATATTAGCTCACATCAACTACAAGGCACTACCATACATATGCAAAGCGGTCACAGGTTTTCCAGAACTCAAGGTTGACCATGAAGGTGTATGCAATGGTGTGCACAAGGGAAGAACATCAAGAACCCTTTTCCAAAGAGAGACAACAAAGCAGAAGGAGTCCTAGAGCTCATTCATTCAGATGTATGTGGCCCAATGCCATCGTCCTCCATTAGTGGGTATGTATATTATGTATCATTTATTGATGATTATTCTCGTAAGACTTGGGTATATTTTTTTAAATCTAAAGATGAAGTGTTTAGCAAGTTCAAGGAATTCAAAGCCTTGATAGAGAATCTTTCTGAAAGAAATATTAAGATACTCAGGTCAGATAATGGAGGAGAATATACCTCAAAAGACTTTGTGAACTTCTACAAAGATGTTGGGATCAAGAGGGAACTCACTACTCCCTATAATCCCCAACAAAACGGTGTCGTTGAACAAAAGAACAGAACGATAATGGAAGCTATGAAGACTATGATCCATGATCAATATCTTCCTATGTGTTTATGGGAAGAAGCAGCAATAGCAGCTGTATATGTGCAGAACCGATTGTCCCATAGTGCACTTGGGCTCAAGACCCCGGAAGAGATGTTCACCGAAAAGAATCCAGAGGTAAGCCATCTCAAAATATTTGGCTGCCCAGTATTTATTCATATACCGAAAGAGAAGAGAAACAAGTTGGAACCTTCAGGAAAGAAGGGAATATTTGTGGGATACTGTGAGGTCTCCAAGGCTTGAAGAGGAACATGTAATCCCCAGAACTGCAATGAGGGAGGTTCCCAGAGCCGCAGAACTAGTGAGGGAAGTCGTAACTTCCCGTGATGAGGAAATTCTAGAAGACCATGATATATTAGAAGTTCAAGAACCTCCTTAGATGACAATCCTCATTGAATGCAAGAAGAGACTTGCCTCAGAATTTGAAATGAAAGACCTTGGCCTAATGCATTATTTATTAGGTCTCGAGGTATGGCAGAGTCCAGAGAGGATCTTCCTTAACCAAGGGAAGTATGCAGTCGAAATCCTGAAGAGATTCAACATGTTGGAATGCAAGTCCATGAATACACCCATGGAAGCGAAGCTGAAGCTGTTGGTCGACACTTCGTCAGAATTGATCGATGCCATGTTGTACAGACAGATTATTGGATCGTTGATGTACCTAACGAACACCAGACCAAACATTTGTTTTGTCGTGAACACCTTGAGTCAGTTTCTGGTAGAACCCAAACATGTTCACCTAGTGGCTGCAAAACATGTGATGAGGTACCTTAAGGGTACAATAGATTGTGGTCTCAGCTATGATGGAGATCATGATTTCTCATTAAGTGGATATACTGATGCAGATTGGGCAGTAAGTGTTTCTGACAGGAAAAGCACTTCAGGATGTTGTTTCAGTTCGGGATCCGCCATGATCTCGTGGCAGAGTAGGAAGCAATCCAGCATTGCTCTCAACACAGCGGAAGCAGAATACATTGTTGCATGTTCTGCCAGCTGCGAAGCTATATGGCTTCGAAAGTTGTTGACCAGCCTATTTGACCTAGAGATGGAAGCAACCACGATCCTATGTGACAACCAAAGCTGCATAAAGATGACATAGAATCCTGTATTCCACAACAGGTCGAAGCACATAGAGATCCGATATCATTACATCTGTGACATGGTGCAGAGAGGAGCCTTAAAGCTCCAGTACATTAGCACGGATGAACAGGTTGTTGATGTGTTAAACAAGCCTCTATCTCGTGTAAAGTTTGAGCACTTTGGAGATAAGCTTGGTATAGTCCGAAAGGACCTTCCTCGAAAGGGGGAGTAGTTGTTGTGATGAGACATCTCTTGCTTCCAGCCTCATTGCTGTGATGTAAAGCAAGATGATGTGATGAGACTAGAACTATGCTTCCGGCTTGACAGTTGTGACGTAAAGCCAGTCTAGTATCCTACTTCCAGCTTGATTGTTGTGACGTAAAGCAGGACGAGTATCTTGCTTCCAGCTTTATTGTTGCGACGTAAAGCAAGACGATGAGATGAGACTAGTACTGTGCTTCCAGATTGATCGTTGTGATGTAAATCCATTCTAGTATCTTGCTTCCAACCTGATGGTTGTGACGTAAAGCAAGACGATGTGATGAGACTAGTATTGTGCTTCCGGCTTGACAGCTGTGACGTAAAGCCAGTCTAGTATCTTGCTTCCAGCTTAAGTGTTGTGACGTAAAGCAAGACGTTGAGATGAGACTAGTATTGTGCTTCCAACTTGAGAAGCTGTGACGTAAAGCCAGTCTAGTATCTTGATTCCAGCTTGATTGTTGTGACGTAAAGCAAGATGAGTATTGAGCTTCCAGCTTGACAGTTGTGACGTAAAGCCAGTCCTGTATTATGATGAGCTAGCCTCGTGCTGTGATGATGATGATGATGTATCAGTTTTATACTAATACATATTGATGCAGATGATGATTGCATTCCTTTGAGAATGACAATGTTGTCGATGAAGAAAACTTCTGATGATTTATAGATACGCCAGTCAGTGTTCCAAGATGATATTGATGTTGTTGTCCTCTCACCCACTCGATGTTGTTGATGATGTTGTCCTCTCTCTCGTGCCTGATGTTGTTGAAGAATACCCCTTCTTGTTAAGGGGGAGTGTTGAAATAATGTAACTGCAAAGTGTATTCTTATTATTATTTGATATATTATTCATTGGATCAATCCCCATTGTGGATTGATCATGTCAGTTATTGTATAAGGACCAAATCCCCTTTTGTGGATTGGTCATAATGTAATTGTAAAAGGCAAAAGAAGAAGTCGACCCCAGAATATATCAAGAGGCCCCGAAATATAATAAAGGTGGTTATAACCACCCAGTTTGAGAAGTCGGCCCTGCCAGTGAAGAGACACTTCACACGTGCCAGATTTGTATAAATAAGGAGGCTAGCGCCTCACTTAAAAACACAACTCACTTGCTCATTGAGAGACAAGTTTCGGAACTGCAGTTGGAGAAGAAGGAGAGAGAGTGGCGCATCTTTGGGAGAGGATCTTCTGTATTAGCTTAAGTTATCTCTTGGTATTGTATTGGCTATCTATAATAAGGAAGTTTTGTTGGGTTTTCTTCCCCTAGAGGGTTTCCCAGGATAAATGTCGTGTCTCTTGTGATTGTGTATTTCTCAGTGATCTTGTCTTATGTTGTTGTTATCTATTGAAATGCAAAGAACTATAATAATGGCTTAAACATTAACAAAGGAGAGGCCCTCTAAATTAATTATAAGAAGGGCCCCTATATCTCGAACCAACAATAGTAGCAGCTTCAAACATGGAGTGATAGAATGGGTTCTTGGCAATGTTGAATGGTATGTCACTCGAGAGAAAATATTTTGCCACAATCTTGTCGACCTCCTCCTTCTCCTTTGATTTCACTATCGACCGAATAGAATATCACCCCACACGCACTGACCTCAGCACAAAGAAAGATGAGGATGTTGAGGGGCTAGGCATTGTGGAATGTGAGCCCAAAGATTGGCTTTCCCCCACTCTTGAGATGCTTGTAGATCTATTTGCAAGCTCAATCCTAAGTTCTTCCCTTTGATCTCTCATCCTACCCATTTCAAAAATGAATTGATTTTCAATGTGAACAATTTTTGGGGTAGATGTTGGGCAAATCCCCACTTCATTCCCTGAAATTTTGGCAAGGTGGTATTTCAAGCGGCTAATGTCACCAAACATTTCCATACCATGTAACTTGCAATTCAACCTCATTCTATTACAACCATCATAAGGTAGATCATACTCCCACATTGGGTCCAATGGCTTTGGCATTTTGAAATGTGTGGATCACTAATTAAATTTGTAAACCTATGGGACAAAAACAAATGAGCAAAATTTAGAATCCAAGTCCACAATAAAACTTCAAGAATGTTACAATTAAAATACCATAGCTACACAAGTGTTAAATCCTCCATTAAAAAGGGGAAAAAAGAGGTATATCTAATGGATATTGCAAACCCTATACTAAATCTTGAAAAACAAAAAAAATGAGCGCATAAATTTTTTTATATACCTGGTCCAATGGATATGGAGTAGATCCCTACTCCACAAATGCTTACTTGATGGCAATGAAAACTATGGATTTTCCCTTGTTTTCTTGATGGAAAATGGTCACAATACACTTGGCGCTCAATCCCCCTAGGCAACGTTTGCAAAATGAGAGATAAGTTAAGATAAGATAATTTTATTAATGTCCAACTAATGACCACAAAGTAGGTCAAAGAGACTATTGAGTACAATGATGTCCATTCAAAGCGGGAGTACCAAACGGTCTCCTATGAAGAGATGCAATGCACGAAGTAAAGAATAGACAATGCAAATTGCACTGAAGTATGAGGAATCTTCAACCGCAACAACAAAGTCTCGAAATGGGGTGGAGATGCACTGGTGGAGAAGATCCAGGAGATAATAGGTCTGAGGATCAAACCCATCTCTCATAACATCTGAGGCTGAAAGAAGGAAACTCAACAAAGTCTGTTGGCTCGACGAAAAACTAGTGGGGAGTGTGGACTATCCGCTGAATCATTGTCTGGTGAGGTGCGCATGCTGCGCTGAGGTCTAGAGGACCTAGTCTGTCTCCCAGGAAGGGATCTAAGACAAATCTGTTGTTGAGATCTCGTGGGGTGGGGTGAGGTCCCATGGATCCTCACTAATCTAGGGTATGGATATGTACTAATATTCAACGATCTCTTGGTGCCCCTTTCATAAGGTAGTACCATGAAAAAATGTCGTGATCCTCTAAGTGGGGTCTGGTCTGATGGGAGGCCGAAGAATATGTGTTTGGAACATGAGAGCCTCCTGCATATATAGGGCCAAACATCTATGATCGGGATACCTGGAAAATTCGGCAAGGGTTTGAGAACCCATGAACAAGTAATGGAATCTTCCTCTGATCTCGTAGTAGAAGGGGCATCCAAAAATGAAGTGCACTCCGGTCTCCACTTCCTATAAATGGAAAACCTGGAAGGTTCTATCTGATCTATCAGTCTGGTGGTCTGTCTCTACCCGAAGTCTATGAGAACCCACTCTGAACTAGCCTAGAAGGATGCGAAGAGCATGCATCCAGTGACGAAACGTATATTGGGGTCGAACAATGAGCTCGTCTCTCAACTCCAAGAAGTGCTCAGCGTAAAAAGCCATCTTTAGGCACAACCCTCCCGGAGGGTTGACCCAAGTGACCTGGACAAACTACCTATAGAATAAAACCCAAAATCCGAATTTGTGGGTGAAAAAATCGGCCCGAATTTCAGCAAAGTGATAATTTCCTTTAACTCGCAATAATATCGGAAATTATCGTGATAATTTGAAATTATCGAAATTATCACGATAAATTCGGTCGATATTATTGTCGGGGTTGAGTTTGACAATAATATCACGATAATTATGATATTATTGTGATATGTGCAACATTGATTCTAACCTTACCCTAGCTTATATTTCATTTGTGGATTGTTTATAAAGAATATCTAACGCATTCTAATGGTGAAATTCATCTCCTAAGAGGTTCATTGCTATTATTTCTCATTTGGAAGATTTATGGTGAAACACTAGGGGGATTCACCACCTCTCTTGGCAAGTGAGATAATTCCATGGTTATTATTCATTTGTACTTGCAATTAATCATTGTTGGGTTGTTTTGGTGTGTTTTTTTTACGGTTTATTCATTTCCCTATCTAAAGTACTCAAGGTTCATCATTCTAAGTTCTTTTAGGCACTCTTGGAGCGTTTTTCCTCACCCAGAATCTGCGTTTTCTATCATATATCAGATACTGGAATTGTGAATTGTTGGACAACAACAAGTTGGTCCAATTTATAGCATATAATTAAGGGATGACTCATGTATATAATTGGTTCTTGATTTGTGCAACAAGAATCTCACTCTTGTGCAGTAAAAGGTACTTATTTCATCATTTAAAGAGTGATACTATAGTGTTGGTTTGTATTTCTTATGTAGCTATTTATTTTAGATATCATCACTTGTTTAATTAGCTCCTAACCCTCTTTATATTGTAGTAGTCATTACCCTAACCCTTGGTTGAATATTCTTAAGGCATTTGACTACTAAGGCACTAGTCTTTCTAACATATACTGAGGTGTGTAGTTGGAAGGATTGGGATACCCCCCTTGGTCTCTAGGAGTTGGCCTAAAGTGAAGGGGAGATTCTGCTAAGGTGACAATGGTGCATTTCATGTATCGTGCTATCCCCATAGCATCCCCCCAAGGCCTGCTAGTTTAAACGGAAATAGAACGCATGCAGTAGAGTGCATAGATGAGATGCACTAGAAGGCATGTAAGGAAGGCAGAGTGGTTTAACAGACATGAAGTGGTTGTAAATCATGCATACATGAGGTCTCCTTGGATAGATTTAGAAGGCAACACTTTAATTAGACTTGCATTTCCAATTTAGGAAGGCCCTTGTTTTTTCTGGATTTAGAACATACTTTTCCATTTTTAGATTGTGTTTTCATGTTCTTTAGTTAGGTGTTGATTTAGCTTTAGGTAGGTGCTACTCTAAATTTAGGTAAAGCGCATGCTTATTAGGGGTTTTAAGAATTAGTCTAGGGTGCACTTTTCTAGGAGAAAGGTGTTTTATTCTAGGCGGCTCTTTCATGCAGGTAAGACTCTCTAATCTAGGTACACCATAGGGATAGTCGACATTGATTGTAAATCCTAGGCTTCTTCATCTATAAAAGAAGGCAGGGTGGGTTCACCGGAATGATGAATGAATGAATGAATGATTTTGATGACGTCCATGAGGTTGAACAGCCTAAGGGACCTGATGACCACCTATTTCAACTAGGGGTCAACTTCATGTACCATGAAGCTATGTACCTTATAGTACAACATATTTTGAATACTTACGGCTCAGCATGGCAAATTTTGCCCCAAACACGTCTTTCTATGTACTTGGAATGTCCACTCCCCTACGTGGGATAATAATGTAATAGGTCAGCATGAGTCAATTTCTAGTTAGTTACCTAGGAATTTATCATTAGGGAATTCCTTTCATCGAGTGTATTTTTTCCTAAGGTAATTAATCTTGCCTACCAGACAATTTTAATTATCCTTGAGTTTTTCACTCACAAAATCCTCCAAAGTGGTGAAAGACGTTCTAATGATCGAGCCCAAGGGGTGACTAAGGTTTAGAAATGTTTTTCTCCTAGAGTCTTGCGGAATTCCATTAAGTTTTGATAGTTTTTTGTTTTTTTTAATTATTAAAATTTTCCATTAATTGGAAAATTTAATTATTTTTGATGTAAAATGTAAAAATTTGGTCCTTATGTATTTTGTATAAGGGTGTGAGTACTCAAATCAAATGGCAGATGACCTCCTACACCCTTGGACCAAGTTTCAGCTGATTTGGATAAGTTTTTCTAGGTCATTGTCCACGAGGAGTCCAAGTCAGTCAAAAGTCAACAAATAATTGGCTAAATTAAAAAAGCCAAAAATTGTAAAAATGTCTAAAGTCATGAGAGAGAGTGGAGAAATGATTTCTAATGTATTTCCTAAGTTGTAAAACTGATTTTCCACTTAAAATACCCCCCATGCCAAGCCAACAACCAAAAGTGAATCTCCCTAGTGGAAAGTGCACCCCCCTTCCTCATGAACTTAAGGAAAAGTGAACAAATTCCTAAAACACTAATTTCGCTCTTCTTATAGTCTAACCTCATGTTTGACAAGTCAAAATGTGTTTTCCCCCTTCACATCTCACCCCTCAAACCCTAACTCACTACCAAAACCCTAAAAGTGTCTCTTCTTTGGCTTTGTCTATCTCTCTTGGATGTGTGACACTTGTAATTCATCCAAGAGGGGTTTCTCCTCTCTCCCTCATATAAAAGAAATCCTACCCCCTCTCATTTTCACATCTATTCTCACAACAACTCTATTATGCCAAAATCTCTCCCATCTCTTTCTCATTCTCTCCCATTTTCTCTCATGATTCTTGGTGCCATTGGGCAAATCTTTTCTTATGTAATAAAATAGAAGCTTTGGAGGATTTCTTGTGTCTCTTGGAGTATTCTTGGAGCCATTGTTTGTTTTTTATGAGGTAATATTGCTGCAATCTATTTCTATTGCATCTCCTTGCTTGCATTTTACTTGAAGACCCAAGCAAAGTATTTTGTTTGGGATAGATTAGTAGTAGTCTTACTATTAATCTTTGTGAGTTGTCTCTAATTAATTTGGAAAGTATTTTGCAATTTGTTATAGCACTCTCACTTTCTTTTGTATTTTGTAGCAAGAGTTTACAAAAATCTGCAGGTTACCAAAGGCTTAGAGGAGTGGATTTCAGATCTGAAAATCCATCTTTTTCAGCCATCCAAAGCTCTTCTATTTTCTGTTTTTATTTCCAGCCATTTATATATCAGTTTTAGTTTTATTTTCTTAAAATTCTGCAATCTAATCTTTCATTTTTATGTTCATAAATTTTTGTCTAATTATTTATGTTCATTATTATAATCTGAAATAATATTTTCCAAGTCATTTTAGCAATTTCCAGCAAGAATATCTTGTTGTTTTTTGCAGATTTTTGCAGGTTAGAAGAGGATTTCTACATATTTTTGGCCCCAAGACACTCAAGGATACATCCAAGTGTCTTATTACCAAATCCTACCAAATCCTCTTCTCTACTTCACTTTCTAAACAATTGTGAGCAGCCCAAGAAAATCTCTTGGGTTTGCATTCTCTCCACTTTAATTTACATTTTGTAAAGTGTAAATAATCTTTATATTTTTTCCCACACCTTGCAAAGAGATTGGCTATGCCATCTATGTAATATCGTGAAGGCTAGGTTTAGATTTAATTCTCTGCATTTCTTTAATTTTACCCACCTTGGCCAAACCGGTAGGCTTGTCCTCCATTTTGTGCCATTGTTGTGAGGTCGTACTTTATTTTTCAAGTCATTTAAAATTTATTTAGCCCACACCTTGCAAAGAGATTGGCCTATCCATCCATGCAATATCGTGAAGCCTAGTCTAAATTTTATTTTGTACAAAGTAATCAAACGTGTGCCCCGCCTTTGCCCCATAGTCCCTCCCCTTGCCACTTTTTGGATCTTGGGTAACTAAGAAAGGGCAAAGGATTGAGAGGCTAGATTAATTAGCCACCCAATTAGTATTGCTTCTACCACCAAAAAATGGTGACTTGGGAGGCTACTAGGGGTTGAAGTCGGGGACGACTTCACGGCACTATGTGTCCTCCTTGTTGAGCGCCCAAGCATTTCGGATTTGAGTTGTGGAGCTAGGGAAGAACCTTTTTTGTTCTTCTTCTTGAGCACCCAACACTTCCTTTTGGTTGAAGGAATAAGAATTAGGGGTAGTCACATAGTATAGGCTTGTATCTTTCACACTTAATTCCCCCTAATTCAAGAGAGACCTAAAATTCGATAAAATCAACCAACAAAACTTTCACAACATTGGTATCTCAAGTTTATCTTTCAAGAAATTTTATTGTTTAAGTTGTGTAATTTACTTTCCATGCTATTTTACTTTTCAAGCAAGTCACTATTTCCAGCAACTTACTTTCAAGCATTTCTTTTTCATGTGAATACTTGTTTCAAAGCTTTCTTATTTCTAGCATTCTTTACTTATTTGAACATAATTTGTCTAAGTGTAAAGTTACTTCTCATTGTGGATATCTCATAATATTGTTCATTCTTGTATAATTGTATTTTTGTTGTATATCTCATTAACTCCATTTTGTTAATCTTTAGGCACTGGTTTAATTGTTGTTTCCAAATAAAGGGTTTGCTTTTCATTAAAGGCACTGCACATTTGCATTTGTTGTCTTTCATTGGGTTGAGTTTTCTTCACAATTAATTCATTTAACTCCTAGATCATTAATCAAACTTCACATAGTTTAATAGGGTTTACCCCCCTTGGCTTCCCTAGGAGTGAGCCTAGACGGAAGAGGTCTAGATCAAGGTGACAATGGGTCTAGACTTAGGTTTGTGCCTCCAAGGACACGCCAAGTGGCTTGGAGACTTATCCACGTTAGTAGGTGTGTATTAGGATGGCAACGGGACCAAGAGAATAACAACCCTAACTCATCTTCACACTCTTTTCAATGTCAGATCTTCTGTTGTGAATCTTGACTAGAAGACTAGCAATATGGTTGATTTTATTCCCGTCAAATAGTTGGTGCATGTTGTCGACCTTTAAGATGTTTTCATACTGACTGTGGATATCCTCGTAGGCTGCACATTCCATGACAAAGTGTCACTCTGTCTCCACCACACCCTTATTGCAGAATATGCAAGTTCTCTCCTCCCAAACTTCCTTTGGTACCCTCCACCTATCAGTCTCACATCTAAGGTGATGTGAACCCGTCCTCAACTGTGCAACTAACAATCTTGTTTTTCCTTTAATAACTTCCCCTAAATATGATTTCTTGCTATGATCACAATTTAGATTAAACTCCTTGATGTAGTATGTTTTTTTACGCCCATTGTGATGGGTCCACATGGTAGTTCTAATTTTTTCATTCACGAACTTTTTTATTTCTTCCTTGGTGTTAGGACATTCATGAAACTTGATATTCCACTTACTCAATCACTTTTTATTTTGCTTCATCCAAGTTTTCTTCCTACAGTCTAAATCCATCTCCATAGCTAATTTAGGCTAGCGTTGGTTATCCATGTCTTCCACCTTCTTTAAATAGCTTATTAATTTTGTTATCGATGTCGCCTCTAATGGAAAAGTACATGTTTCAGCTAAAAGAATTTCATACGGAACTGCGGCTTTAACTTTGAGATTGTTAGTAATTAATTGCTTTTGACTTCTTTCTAGTTGTTTCCATATACAAGTTGACATGTTGCTTCCCCATATTTCACAACCATAGAGAACAACCGACGTAACCAGCAAACCAAAGAGGGTTTTTTTGGTTTTCCAATCTCAAAGTTCTGCTTTTCTGCACCTGTTTTGGAGTAAGTATGAGGCTCTCCACCCTCCCTATATCCTTTTCGCTCTACAAGTCTCCCAACTGAGATTATAGTGGAAGTCAATCCCAAGATATTTGTATTCTTTCACTATCTCCAATGGACTACGTTCGAAAAGAAAGGTGATTGGTTTGACTTTTCTATTTAAAGAAAAGATCATGATTTTGGTCTTGGTAATGTTTACTTGCATCCCTACCTCCTGACAAAAGTGCTCTAAGGCCTTTAGATGTTCTCTTAATCCATGTGTTGTTTTTTAAATTAGAATAAGATCATCTGTGTATAAAAGTAGCTTCACCACATACCCTGCTAGATGGACACCCTCTCCATTCATCCTGCTCAACTAGGCTTCCAACTTATCAATGTATAAACCAAACAAAGCAGGAGATAGAGGACATCCTTGTTTAACACCAATATCAATACCAAAACATTCGAACATTCCTTCACTTGTTCTGATTTTAGCTATAACCTTTTCATAAAGTCTATGAATTGGTGCTCTATATCCATCTGGGATACCCAACTCTTCCATTATGTTCCATAGTTCGTCTCTAGGCACTGTGTCGAAGGTCTTCTTAAATTCCACAAAATAATAATAGGTTATCTCACCTTGTTTGTCCCAAATTTTCTCTATCAAATGTCTAAGGGTAACACAATGATCAATGGTAGAATGCCTAGGTCTAAAACTCGCCTGCCATTTTTCCCTTTTTCCCTCATCTTCTTCCCAACTGTTGATTCTTCGCTCTATTATGCTCCCAAAAAGCCTGCCCATGAGGGGGTTGACCATAATAGTGCAGTAATTGGAAGGGTTATTGATATCTCCATTCTTAAAGAGAGGAATGACCAGTGGTCCATTCTCCTAGAAAGTCGTCCTGGATGACCCCATTGAAAATTCCTTTTATGTGATGTGCAAGGAGCTCAACCCCCCACTTTAAAAATTCAACTTGAAGCCTGTCTATGTCTTCCGCCTTTTCGCTTGCTAAATTCTTTATTCCTTGCTTGATATCATCCATTGTGAATAGTTCCACTGATGTTTTCACTGTGGGAGGAGGATCTTTCTCGTGTACCCGCTCATAAATGAGCCTCGCATATTCTAACAATTGGACATCTGTAATATTGTTTTTAGTTTGTTTTCTCCTTTGTTGTATTTCTCTCTAAAATCCTTTGGGGTTGTGTTTTCCAAGAGAGATTAAATCCTCTCTTCTTGCATTTACATACTTCTCTTTTTTTAGTGTACTAATCTTTCATATTTCTTCTTGTTTTATTTGCCCAAATTTCTCTCTTTTAGAGATCTCTTCGTTGCCTTCCATTCTTCATCATACCATGGATTTTCCATAAAGGTACCTCTAACCCTCTTCTTGGGTTGAGACCTTTTACATGCACTTAAGGCCTTGTGGATTATTGGGATCAACAAACTACTATGAACATGACCACTTGTCTCATTGGTTGTCATATATGCTCTGTTGTACTTTATAACCTGAAACTGTTGCTTAAGAGAAGCACTAAACCTTTCCCTATTTTCCTGATTTATGAGGATTTTGTCTTTGGAAAGATTTTTCTTTTGTATGCCAAGGATTTTATTATTGTGTGGACTAGCAATAAAGTCTAGCTTAACCAATAGGGGGGCATGATCAAATTTCATTTCAATAGGACAGTCCCCTATATCAAACTTCAACACTCTAGAAGTAAATCTTTGAGAGCAGATTAAGTAATCTACCACACTTTGACCATTGTAAGTTTTGCATGTGATGCCCCCTAAGGCAGGTTGGCCACCCTCTTGTTCCATTGCAAATAACCATTCCAAACAAACTACAAAGCCCCAGTAATTTTGCCCCAAAGTGTGAAATATCCCTAATCTAGTTGATTTGGATATCTACTGTTGAACTACGGTTTTGTTAGTGAAGTCTGATACTCTGGGGGTTTCTGGATGCATTTGAGTTAATGTGTGAACATACTTGGTGATTTTCGCATGTGTGTTTCATTCATTAAGTGTTTTAGCAGTATAAAAATAATGCATGCAAAAGCAAGGACAACACAGCTCACTGATATATATAATGAGGAAAAAGCAGGAAATACAATAACAAGCTAGAAGCAAATATACTAATCATCAGTTAGATCTCATGGATCGTCACTATAATACAAATAAACTAACAAGAAATACCCATGACCAGAAGAATGAAGGTTGATCTATGCATGCACGGATAGATCGACAAAAAGCAACCCGAAAGCTCACGATAACTATTGCAAAATCTGGAAAACTCGCCCTGATGACGATACCCATTGGAATGGACTAGAAACTGTCTCAAAATAAGTGCCCTTTACTCTAGGCTGATCTTGGTTACTGTTGGACTGAAGATCCGACCTCTAAAGCTCTGGATGTCACCCCCTGGGGGTTTGTGTACCTCCTGGGTTGTGGGAGTAGTGATCCCACCAACAGAATCTAACGATGTATGACTTGAAATGATCGTCTTGGCCTCCTCTATAATGGGTCGGAAAGGTTTCCTCAGATCTGCTCCAGAATACCCCCTGGAACCCCAAATGTGCTTCCTCAAGAGTTGCGCCCTAACTGACTGTTTGTTGCGTTCTGGGAGATTCCACCGTCGGAAACTGACGACGGGTGGTTCAAAAGGTGCACCATGTCTAGCTCTCTAATGGGTCGGAAGGGATCTACAAAATACTGAATTGTCTCGTGCGGCCACGCAAACCCTCTTTCTAACCCTTGCGCCCTCACTAGCTGAGTTGCGCAATCACTGAACTGGATACCTGAAATGCACGGTGAAATACCTGGATGGTATCTCCGATAGGATAGGGTGTGTCTCTCAACACTGAAATCGATCAATGGTGGTGGCTTCCTCTAAAAATCCACAAAAAAACAAGGGGGTCGATTTCCTCCTCCTCTGCAAATATCTCAACATCAAATCATAACATAACGAGGAATTAGGTCGAATTCCTCCCTTTATACTCTTCCCGGTCTAATTCACCATTGACATCACTTAAGCTAGGCGCTTTTCCTCCTAAGGTGAGTAATTAATTAATTAAGTCCCCCTTTAACACATTTTCGTTCTATTTATTCGTTGACTTAGGATTAAGTGACTTTTCCTATGCTTTTTGGCTTAATTCATCGTTTAGACACCAAATCACCCATATTTCTCCTCTTTGTTTCCTGTTTGTGCTTGACTATAGTCTACGGGAACAAATAGACTACTAAGTCACTCCCTGTTGGCCTACTCTTGGGAATGGGACATCACAAAGTATGTCACACCCCCATTTCCATCATGTGAAACTATTGCCCATGATTGATCTTCACTCTCTTCCAACCATAAGGGATTGTTTTCCCCTCTTTCTTTTTTGCTCAACTGGAGAGATTGGTTGTTAGTTGTCCTTGCATTAAAATCACCCATTAACATTACTTCTCCTAAGTGGATGAAAAGAGAGATATCTCTTTTCAATGAGGCATACGGGTCTTTGTTGTCTAAATTGTTTCTTTTATAGATCTTTGAGTTTTTTTGGGCAAAATAGCAAGCAACCAACCTGAAAATAACCTCCTTCTCAGTTATTTGTAGCCAAATGTATTGTTTGTTTAGGTCTTCTTTTACCACTTTTGCAACACCACCCTATTTTTCATTTATTAGCACTGTAACTCCCCCATGTTCTTTCCCTGTCTCATTTCCTTTGTTCCAAACTGAAGTTTTCTTGTACCCCTCGAAATCTGGAACCTTGCAACATCGTGCTCATGTGTTTCTACAAGAATAATAATGTATTTCCCTTCTGCTATGGGCCCCAACCCCGGACCTCTTCTCCATGGATAACCTCTGCAATTCCAACTTACTACTTGTAAATAGTCCCGTAGGGCCCCGATTTCCTATTTCTTATTTGAGAAACGATCACTGATTTGAGCCTTCTTGTTCTTCAACCATGCCCATTTTCTCTCATTTCTTGTTGTTTTCAGTTTTTCCCACTCCTTTCTTTGTTGTTCTTGCTGAGCCAAAGTCAAGTCCTCATCTAGGTAGATGTGTGTGCCTCTATGCAATCCTCTATTTCTAAGGATCATATTCTTATCCTCTATATTCCTTAAGATAACTCTTACATGTCTATCTCTTCCTCCCTCTATCTTTTGTCCAATCCTGCTTGTCTGGTGAATACACCATGTCCACTTCAACTTCTCTGTAAGGAAGTCTCCTTCTAGAATGTTCGTCCTCTCATTTTCACTAAAGTCCCTCGATCCTTTGATAATGATATTTACAACCTTGCCTCGCTTATCCTATTCTTCCTTTATTTGTATTTTGATTTGCTTTTCAATGATTTCTTTTTGTTTGTTTGATGACCCACTTACAACTTGTGACCATGATTTAGCCTCTTCTATCCGATCTTTTAGTTGATTTTCTTTAGCTTCCAAGTCGCCTAACCCTAACTGAATCTCTTGTGTTTGTGTTGTGTCCTCTTCTTTCACTGGCTAGAATGTGTTACATTGTACTTTTTTCTTTCAGAATTAATATAAGATAGATGTGTGATTGAGTGCTTCAGATCTTTGTACTTGCTGTCAGAAATTTCAGACTGATGTGTCTTTAGATCTAGCATTTACATTTCTGCAGTTTTGGTAGGAATTTAAATTTTTAAGTTTCTTAGCAATTAGGGTTTAGATCTTGAGTGCAGACCTACTTACCATGTTCGGAAAATTTTAACAAGGAGCGAGATTACAATCTTCCTTGGAAGTGAAAGTTAAGCCTACGATGATGACTAAGTGGGAGTTAGGCTCCTACGTGGACAGATAAGGACAAGATGAGGGAAGTTACATTCCCATATGGTAAGTGTCCCGCACTACCAGACAGAATAAGATACATTTGTATTGCAAGACAAATCAACAAATACATGGGCAAAAAACACATTTCAGTATTCAGATGGAATCACCGAGAGGCCAAATATTACACATAATTTGAACTGTAGTTTAAAATTGATTGTATGACAATATCCAGATCGCGCTACCATTATACTATGACAAAAAAACAATTTCCTGCCATTTTTCTGCTACCAAAAGCAATAAAGAAAAGCTAGTGCAACCCTTAAAGTTCCCTTCTATGTGTATTCTAACTTTCAGACTATTCTGAAATAGGAAATATCCTAATCTAAAACCGAAGTATTTAAAGTTGCTGCGAAAGTGCTTCCAGTTTATGAGTTGAACCGATAAATTAAAATAGTCTCGAACATGTTCCACCTAAAAACTTAATGCAAAAACACATGTTTTCATTTCCTGAAATTTGAGGCAATTGAAGTGGACCTTATATTAGCCTGCCCTATATCCTAAAGAATAAACGAATATACCATATAATCCACAACACAAAAGCTTAAATGGTTACCATTTTATACAAGCTGCAGCTGCTGCAAGGCAGAGATAGTATTGTTTGGAATACGTATCTAGAATTAGTGCAGACGGCTCCTTCGCAGCCAAACTTTTAACCATTATAGCTCCCTGCAAACATCGCATAATTTTTGTGTTTAATTGGTGCTTCATAAGAAGTTGAGACTAACTGGTACATATCATTACTTTTTCATTGCACTATAAACTGGTGTTTATATTACTACTGGAAGAACATAATTACTTTTACGGCTTACCAGTGTAGAATAGAGATAAGTTCTTGTCTAGTTAAGTCATCTTCTGTTTAAGCAACAATGCGTATAAAGAGCAGAAAGGCTAAATAACCCACAGAATAAGAGAATATCTTTGGTTGTATGGATGAATTAATTTTCCCTAAAACCCTGTTTAGCCTATGCCATTAGCGAGTGGCTCCTACATAAGTATTTTCCAACATTAAAAATTATCCATGCCATTAATCCTAAATTATGCAATTGGAGAGTGATTCGGTTTTGCTTGTATAATTATTTTTCCTATATTTAAAAATTATCAATGTCCTTAACCCAAAATTACAAATACACTTGTACCTTAGTGTCGTCAAAGCAGCCTCTCGCCATTATCACCTGCAAACAGAGTTAGGGCAAACCCTTTTAACTGAATGTATGCCTTAATGCATATAAGAAGAAAAAAAGTTTGCTGAAATAAAGCCCATACGAACCTTACTTTTCCAATCCCTTTTATTACCTTGTTAATCAAAGAGTAAGAGCTGTCAACGAGAGCAGACACGCCAGCCATTCCCTCTGAAGCCATCTTAAACGGCGTAACAATGATATCCGTCGGATCATAATAATGTAAGAGCGTTTTCGTATTCTGATACGAGCGACTTGTTTCGATGAACTGTGAAAGATGAAGCGCAGCAGTCCTCAAATCAAATGCTGCTAAACCCACCTGCATTACATAAATTTAAATTTAAATGGTTCACATCATATGAATATTTGATAGAACAGAGTAAAAGATCATGCCTCTGTCATTTCTTTTAAGTGCGTTAAATAAAAAGCCTCTCCAAAACTACTGTTATTTTGGTTATTTAAGTGTCCCAGAAATTGAATAAAAAACTAAATTAAAAGGTGCACATCAAAATAAAGCCAGATTCATTTGGAAATGGAGAAACGAAGCCAAAATTCGTGCCTCTTGAGAAACGAAGCCGAATATATTGTTCTTTCAAAATCTTCCAAAGATGGTTCAAATATAATAAGTCTATATATTATTCGGCTAAAATTGGCTAGTTAATGATCAATAAGAAAAATTATAAGGTTCTGTCATTTTTTGAAAGTGCTTTAAATAAAGCCTCTTTGTAAGGTTCTGTCATTCTTTGAAAGTGCTTTACATAAAGCCTCTAGAAAACTACTGCAATTTTCGGCGTTGTAGGTTCGAATAGAGCTTCAGAATGTTTCCCTGTACCAGATATGGAATTGCAAACTAAATTAAAAGGTTCTCATCAAAATAGAACCAAATTCATGTGGATAATGAGAAAACGAAGCCAAAATCCATGCCTCTTTAATTTTGTTCTTTCAACATCTGCCAAAGAACGTTAAAATATAGTAAATCCATAAAGTATTCAGCTAATACCCGCTAGTTGATGATGTACAAATTCAAAAGCTTTTGTCATATCTTTGAAGTCTTTTCTAAAGCCTCTTCAAAACTACTGAAAATTTCGGTGTTATAGGTTCGAAAGGAGCTTCAGAAAGTTTCAGTGGACCAGATATTGAGTGACAAACTGAAGTAAAATATTCTCATAAAAAAAGAACCCAATTCACGTGGAAATTGAGAAACGAAGCCGAAATCCATGACTGTTCAATACTTTTCTTTCAAAATCTTCCAAAGATAGTTAAAAATATGGTTAATTCGAAAATATTCAGGTGAAATGCGCTAGTTAATGATAAATAAATTCAGTGCGTTCAAAGAAATGAATTATTTCGACCTCCTTAGCTCTGTTTTCGATTATTCCTACAATAAAGCTAGAACGATCGCCCAATTCGCTGTCCATTTTCTGCAAGGAGAAAGAACAACTGTCCGAGGCTTGTCAAAGGCTCGAGCCGCGTAGGCGCACAATTTCTACATGTAAGAATGATATATTTCATGAAACTTGAAGAAGAATGCGCTTACATCGATAGAGAAAAATATGTAGAAAACCCTTCTGTAAACAAATGGCACTTCAGTCTTGTTCTAAAACTAAATCGTCCACCCTCGCAAATAATTCGCGACGTGAAGAGAATATGGCATGCTGACGTGCTCTTTATTCTCTTGCCGTTACGGGCGCTGCATGAGCGGGAAATGCCATGGACCGTTGGAAAAGCAAATATTTGCGAGTTAATATTTTATATTATAAAAAATAAACTTTTTATATTGAAGTCATCTCATTTTTGCGAGTAAACTTCATCGTGACTGAAGTCATTTCATTTATTGGTTATCTTTAATTATTTTTTATATTTATATCGTTAAAATTGAGAGGCATATATTGGTGTTAGCATGGTCTTTTTTATCCATTCAATGGTAGTTTAGGGGTAAATTAGTGTGAGCATTTTTATATAGGTGAATTTTAGAAGGGAGGTTGTTTTTGTCATTTTAGAGTAATATGTTTTTTAGGGATAATCTATTAAGTCTAAATTTTTAAGTTTAATTTCGGTAGATATAAATAGGGCTTTGTCTAGTTGTTTTATGAAATGGTTTTTTTTGTCGACAATATAAATTTACACTAATCTTTATTTTTTGTTGTTCAAAATTCATTTTTGAATGCATAAATGGATTCAACATGCTGAAAAACTCCTCGGGCACTTGGATTATACAGAAATAATCACTCAAATCTACGAATCTAACAATTTATCACCGGATTTCGGACAAATGTCTCCAGAAAAAATCATCATTTCGTAGAAATTTTAGCCTACGGTTATAAATAGATTGTATAATATTCTTTTGTAAAACCAAATACTATAATAATTAAACCTAAGAAAAGAAGATTATGATAATTAAATCTAAGAAAATAATTTTTCAATTTTGTATGGTGATACCACCCTTGAAGAGGTGCAATCTTAGAAGTAGTTAGGTATCAATTTTAATTGTCATTTGAAATGAAACCCTTTGTGTCAAGAAGAAAACCATTTATGGTTGGAAAGTTTATTATGATCTTGAAAATAAATGTAGAAATATTCAATATTGGAGGAAAATCTCTCTAGAGGTTATTAACCCAATATTTTGGACTTTAGTAAGATGAATCCATCTTCAGAGGTTACAATACAAAGATTGAGTTGAGGAAAAATGAAGTGATGAAGTATTTATTTATATGGCTTGGGAGGAGCAATTCATGAGAAGAGAGTGAGTCCACACTACGTAGAAGGCATCATTCCGAAGTGGATTGATAAACCAAGATGTTATTCGTAATGTACCTACTTTACTAAATCATCAAAACAAAGTTTAATGGTCTCGTACTGATTCAAGAGTAGCAATAGAGTGGCAACATTTTTTGTTTTATTTAAATGAATAAACCAAAGCATTTACCACTATCACCATGCCTTCAACATTCGTGTTATTTACCTCAATTGTCTTCTCGTTTGAGGTTGTAACTATGTCACCAAGCTATATACATGTGCCACTAATCATGTTCTCATATGTAGCAACAATGAAATGGATATCCACCCCTAGAGACTCAATTTAACCAATAGCTTTTGTTGCACCAAGAGCAGTTGTAAAACTCGAATGTCAAACTTCATGAGTTCAATATGACAATCTAGTCTTTCCTTGAGGTTGTAACCTTCACCATCAAATGTCGATCATTTTCCAACCATGGTAAGATTAGTCTTAACATCTCCAATTAGAGGCTTGTAGCAAAGGTGATTGAACTTTTGCAGTTTTTTTAGATGGTAGTCACTCCAAAATATGATCCCATTTTCCACTCTTTCAATTTCTCTATATCCAATATTTGCATAGTGAGTACATCAGTGTAAGAAGAAGCAATGTTGAAAGTTCCATTCGCAAGTGAACTAGGCCTTAATTAAATTTGCAGTTGCATTTACAAGATGTTTGGTAAGAATAACCACATAACTAACTTGTTGGATATACATAACCTTCTATTCAAATTCATGATCTATGTTGAGTCCAAGGAATTATGTCACTTGAGGAAATGCTTGTTTGCCCTTGAATTGAGGTGATTTTCCTCAAAAATACCTAGAAGAACCCTTGCTACTGTTGAAATTTTGGTATGCTCATTTAACCATAGACAATGTCACATCATTGTCACCCAACCATAGGCATTCACATATGCCACCCCTGAGCACACTAACCTTTACTTAGAATAATTTCAGCAAGCCTACTCCAGAACCAACAGATAAACCCTAGTTGTTAACTACAACAACAACTCAAGATAAGTAGAGCGCTCCTTCTCCAATGATAGTGCACAAGAGAGAGAGAGAGAGAGTCTCCATATCCACAGAACAAGTACCATACACAATTGCAACTACACTACTCTCTCTCTCTCAAACTTGCGTCATATTTAGCAAGAATATCACCAAGAAAATCACTAAGAGATAGACCAAGACCAAGAGATGACAATACGCCCTTATTCCTCCTTACGGCTGCAATTGCAGCTGCAACTGCAGCTCTCCACAAGACTTGTGCTCTAACTGGTTATCCAAATCAGCGAAAACGTCCTCTATTTATATTAATTTGTTCATTGACTTTTCTAGCTGGGCCGAACTGACTTTCTGGTAATTATATTTTCTGTTTATCTTTTTCCTGTGGAGCCGACTTGTATTTTTGGAAGATAATATTCTAATATTATTTATTCTGCTAGGCCGAATTGTCTTCTAGGGTTTCCACGCATCTGTTTAATGGTTCACTTGCTTCCAGAATATTTTATTCTAAGTCATAGGTTACACGTGGAGGTTAATACCTCCCGCAACTACCAAAACATCAACACTCCCTCTTAGCTAGGGAGGTATTAACTAAGATGTTCTTTATGTAGTGGTCTCAAACACATCCATCCATCTCACATGGCATGAGAAGACTCACATGGTCTTGCAGACCAGACTAGGGCACCATGTCACCCTTCCAGGTATGAACGAAGCAAAGAGCATAATTTCCAAGAAAACGTCATGAAATGAAGAAGGATTCAATATAACATATTCAAGTGCTTCAAAAATCAGAGCAATACATACCATGATACCCAGACTCATTACCTCATGGAGCAAGACTCATTGCTACTTTAGGACCAGGATGGTGGGATGGATACTATTGTTGTTGATAAATGGATTGCATTGAAGAAAAGAGGGGCCCTCCGGGGCCATGCTCAAGTCGTCTGGCTCTCGGTACTCCATGTTTAGGACCTATGGGCCTCAAGACGTGATCTCCTTAGTTATCCCTAGGCTAGGGGGTAACATCTGGCTCCAACTCGGGGACATGTGCTCACCATAGAGCGCATGAGAACCTCATCATCTCTAGTATGACTTGTGCCTGCTAGATCTCAACAAAAGATATTAGTAATCCCTAGGGTGGTGATATCACCCCTTATTCATATATGATAAAATAAACCAATAAAAGCATCTCTAGTCTAGCATGTGATTATGAGCATACATATATATAATGAAACAAGACAATATGAAACGTGCAACTACAACTATACTAACATGATATGCCATGGTATGTACAATGGATGCAAATTCCTACCTATCCTAACTTACCTGTACTTACTTGTGAAATGTTAGATATAAGCATACAACCAGTACAACCACGCTAACAATGTATCATAACCCATGCCTTTGTGCTTCATCATAAACCAAAACAATGACAAGTTAAGCACAAAATAAACATGAGTTAGAGCATGCATTATATCATAGGAAATCGTAAATTCTAGCTCATGGAGGCGGGTGGTAGGGACAAAATCATGCGAAGTCACCCTTCCAGAAAAGTGATCAATCCATCTCAGGAAAGGATCGTGAGAGTTCAAGGACTCAAAGGGATGGCTCAAAGAGTCTGAGGGTTGACTACCTTGGACGTCATCACTCCTTGAGGTATGAGAAAGGATTAAAAAGAACTTAGAGGGCAACTGACAACTTCTCAAGAGAAAGCTGTAAGATTGAGATAATAAACTTCTTAAGGCATTCAACCTCCCCTTGAATTCTAATGGAAAGTTTTTCCCTAAAGAAAAATTGAAACAAGAGACATGTTCCCCAACTGCATCCTTAGTGACATAACGAGGTAAAGCAATCGGAGGGAGCTGGACAACCTTGTCACAAGTATCCTGCTTCAGGCAATCAACGTCCTCTTTTTAAAAATTTGAGCACAACGACGGTTGATAATATTCTTCATAGAATAAATCCAAGTTCTCAAAGGAATACTCATCAAAATCTTCAAGGTATGACCGAAAATCATCAAGAGAACATTGCACTGGGTCATCCTTGGGTGCTTGGAAAAATTTTGTAATTATATCATCATCTTGTTGCCAAACGTTAAAATTATTAGGAACATCATATGATTGTTTTAAAGGCAACATTCGAAGATATCCTTCCATATCATAAATGGGATCCTCATCAAAACCAATCACATCTCATTTACTTCTTACAACATGTATGAACTCATCAAAATTATCAACCATGTCACTACCTTTATCATAACATGAGGGATTTAATGCATCCAAGGGCTCCTCTAATACTTCTTCACTTTCCAAATCATAAAATAAAGCATCATCAAAATCTTGGAAAGGGAAATAACTTATCGTGATCACTTCTTGTTGTGCAGGAGAGTCAAAGGCTTGGGTGACTTCATCGAATGGAAGAGCATCCAATACATCATCCCCATGACTCATCTCTTTAGTCATATTTTCGCCTTCATCAGAAAATAAAGGACCTATCTCTTCCAAGGGTTCATTTACTTCTTCACCTTCTGAATTATAGAACAAAGGGTCATCAAAAACCTGGAAAGGAAAATGATTCACCTCATTCTCTTCATCTTGTGCAGGAAAGATAGGATCTTGGAGAGCTTCATCAAACGGAGAAGTGGATACTTCATCCTCATAACTCACTTCTTTAGTCCAGTCTTTACTGCATTCTATTGAATCATGGTAAAAATCTTGCTCTTATTCAAGCGGTTGAAAACCTTCTTCATAAATCTCTCCTTCTATATCAGAGGGTTCTTGGTATTGAGTATGGTAAACATCCATGAGATCTTCCACCATCTCAGTGGTGAATCCTTTGTCATCTAGGGCTATTGAGAGATTTTGAAGGGCATCTTCATATGTCTGGAATTTTCGCTTCACAAACTCAATAAACCTACTTATGAGGTCTAAGAAACATGATATACCCTTATCTTCACAACAACCCTTAATCCAATCTTGCAAAAAATACATTAGGGAAAGTCTGAACAATTTTACCAAAACATCCTCCCCTTCAAATTGTATCTCACTTATATACTTCAAGAATTCTACAATGTGAGTAATTGGGAGGCCTCCAAATCTTGGAGAGTTTTTTACCATTTTATATCAAGATAATGCGGGTATCCTTGAAAACTTTCAAAATAAATAGTCAGATACACTTGTTCCCAAGGTGCACTGATCCCATATCTTGAAAATATCACAAAGTTGAGAGTATGGTGGCACCTTGGAAAAGGTCAGTGGAGTCGCCAGATATCCTCTTAAGAATTATCAAAGGGAGTGAGGAAATCACCCTTAGTGGAGTCACCAGGTAAGCTTTGTAATATGAAGGATTTGAGGGAAAGGCTTGCCGAAAAAGTGTCATTGAGGAATATTAACTCAGTGTTCCCCGGCGACAGCGCCAAAAATGTTATCGCACAATATGTACTTGCCCAAATCCCAAGGCAAGTAAGGGAGATTGGCGTACCAAACATGATATCCTATCACTATCACCTTAATAGGAAATCCACGCTTTCTAGGAATAAGCAAGGTCTACCCCAGGGGAGGAGTCCACGGTAACCTAAAGGGATGGAAATTAGGGTTATGTTCAAGATATATTCCCCCCTCTCTCTGGTTACCAAAGTCACTAAATCCTTGTCCCAAAGATGAGGTTAATGAAGTGCATGATGTACCCTCCCGGAACAAGACAATATAATATGCATATACAATAATTCCAAGTACAAATATGATAATAATACCTCAATAGACAATGGACAGTGACAATAAGTGCTAGCTGATATAAATTTGCAGCAATTAATAAGTTTACAACAACAAGTGATAAAATGTAACAACTGCAACAAATACTCCTCATAATCGCTTGAAAAGATAGTAAAAAGATAGCATTTACTAAGCAAAATGATAATCAAATGTCATAATAGACTTCTGAATTGTTTTGCTAGCATTCAAAGTCAATTATCGCAAAACTTTGTTGCAATTAGATGGTTGTAGCAGACATTTATAACAATAACAAATAAGTTAGTGATCTAGGCTAAGCTAGGGTTAGAGATAGTTAGTAAAATTTTAGAAGAAGAGTGTTTGAGTATTTAATCAATCCTTCAAAAAAAGAGAGGCAAGAACTAGTGCCTTCTTGGGCTTATGGAGTCAAGTGGACGACTTCTTCTAAGGCTGCAAATCAATTTAATAATGCACAAAAGTCTAAGAGGGAAAATCCATAGGAGAAGTAGTAACTTAAGTCCTCCTATGCATTGACCTCAAGAGACAATATGCTAGGGTGTAGGAAATTATAGGCCCTAACACCTTGCTCTCCTTAGGCCTTATGGAGTAAAACTTACGCAAATATAACTAGGTCAAAATCCTTAGAGTGCTAGCAATTTTGAGCTCTAGGGTTTCACTAGTCACTAGATCAATTCAATGAAAAGCTTAGCAAATAGAAAGTAAGAAAGTAGCAATTTAAGTTCCTTACTTCAAGCATTAAGTATACCATGCAATTTCATAATCTTGTATGAGCAAATAAAACCATACACAAACCATTCAATAGATGACAAAAAATGCAGATTTTACTTACTTGCACCAAGAATAATCATGAAAATACCATGCACGATCACCAATAAAACTTCCAAGTTTGATCCAACTTGCAAAAATTAGCCTTTTACAAGAGTGTGCCTCACAATTTCAGCAAATATCCCTCACTAGGGCGCAAATTTCATACCTCTTCTCTTGTGTGAGAAGTTGTGATGATAAAAATGAATGTACTTTATTCTTATTTATATAAAACTTTTGACCTTTAATTAATTTTAGGTCAAAATAAGGCCGACTTGGCCAATTTACAATAAAATTCAAATTTGACATAATTGAAATCAATTTTCATCTACAGACACCTCCAAGGGTGAAGTCGTGCCCTTCTAGGGTGACGTTGAGGCCCTGAGGTGGAATGTTGAGCCTAAAATGTAGGGGCCTTGGCCTCCAGAGGCCCCAGATGAAGCCCACACGTGCCACTAGGCTCATAAATGCCTCCAAAATGAAAAACCTAGCTCTTGATGGCATCTAGGGTCATGATGGTGACTTCCAGGGCCCTCAAGTACCAACTTCCATGTGGAAGAGCAAGGTCCCCCTGGGTCTAGGTCTGCTAGGGTGCCTCCAAAAGCAACGTCCTTCTTTCTTCCTGGTGCAAATCTTCAATCTCTTCTTACCCCTGGTTGGGGTTACAACATCCATCTGTGGGATTTATGCCCCCATGAAGGTTTGAGCTAATCATTATCTCATGTGTACCTTTCCATTGGGAAGGGTCCTACAACAACAACAAGTACGCCCTCCAGGGGTTCATAAGTCACAGAGATCATAACATGTAAATCACATCCAATAATTAAATTACCCAAACATGTACATCAAACCCCCCTTTAACCCAGACAAATTCTCAAAGACGTTATGCAATTTGACAAGTTAGGTTTGGATAAGGTCTCAGGGCATCCTATTGGGCTAAACTCTCTTAAGTTTGGAGTGTTTCCTAGGTGGGATCTAGTCCAATTCATGTAAGTGTATGAGGTGGCATGGAGTAAGTGTTTGGACATGGGGTGCATGTAATAACAGGGAAATGTAAAGTCTTACATGTGGGTGCCTTTGTAGGGGGCGAGCTACACCTTGTCATAAATTAAATTGTTTCCTAGCCTATTCATTGCCTTTTACTCTTAACTTTATTTCTTTTGATCTTTTGCTTGTGTGCTTCAAGGGATTAGTTGAGGGCCATTGTCTTGGCTTGATGACCAGAGATGACAATGTTATCCACAAACATTTCATGGAAATGAGAAGGTTGGCTCATGATGAGACCCCCTTTCTCTTGGCTATGCCACCAAGAGCCACTACCCTGGTTTGGTGACTAGATAGGTGGTAGTGTCATAACGCTACATGCCCATGGTCATAATAGGTCATCTCGTGATGAGACCTCCTATCCATCAAATAGTACCTTGAGTGTTTATGTATCTTATGGGTCCCCTTTTCTTACTGAGAAGATTTTCACTGCTTTCTCGGGGATCCCTAGGCGAAGCATCTCAAAGGTTTCATCATTGGCTTTTAACTCTTGCCAACTACTTTTACCCTCTGGGTCTTTAGCCCCTTCTTCCCACGAGGTAAGGTACAACCATTCCTAGTGTAGCCAATCCCAATGCCAAAACAAGGGCAGGGGAGATGAGAGGAATAAATGTGAAAAGTGATAAGTATGGAGGGAACAGATGATGACTTTTCACAGACCCACCCAGTGGCAACCCATCCTAAAGGGAAATCAACTTACTAGGGAACCATGTCACCCTTCCAGGTATGAACAAAGAAAAGAGCACAATTTCCGAGCAAACTTCATGACATGAAGAAGGATTCAATACAACATATTCAAGTGCTTCAAAAATCATAGCGATACATACCATGATACCCAGACTCATTACCTCATGGAGCAAGACTCACTGCTACTTTAGGACCATGCTAGTGGGATGGATACTGCTGCGACTGATAAATGGACTGCACTGAAGAAAAGAGGGGCTCTCCAGGGCCATGCTCAAGTCGTCTGGCTCTCGGTACTCCATGTCTAGGACCTATGGGCCTCAAGACATGATCTCCTTAGTTATCCCTAGGCTAGGGGATAATAGAGCCAAATAAACCGTACTCTAATTGCTTGAAACTCCAAGAATGAATGGGCATTGTTTGATCTAGATTGATGGATAAGCCCAAACCATCAAATAATCAACCTTACTATGACTCGTAATTGCATATAGCAACATTATTTTTAACAATAACTCCATTTCCATTACTAGTAAGCAAACATAGACTAATTATTAAGACATGCAAGGAATTTCAATACAATTATTCACAAGCAACACAACTCTATAATCAAATGTGGCAAGAAATTCCTATAACATAGGTAAAATGACTTATCTATTTTGAAAACTAAATACCAAAAAACTGATTGAAACAAATCAATTTTCCACCCAACCATAGGTAGTCCTTTATGGACATCACCCCCTAGCTAGGCTATGAGACCACTAGGGAAAAGAAAAAGAATGAAGAATTTTGAATCAAGTCTCTCCATCTAAAGAGCAAGAAGAGAACTAACTGAGTATCCCACTGCTTAGTTCTTGTAAACAAGACAATTATTTGGTACCCACAATACCTGCACCACACAACACAAGGATAATTCTTCCTTCTCTACTCAATAGTACCTTTGAAGTCCCTCCCTCTAATTCTCTTTTATGTGGGCATAGAAAGGTCCAAGTTGTTGTATATTAACTCCATCATAATTTGTCTTAGTTCTTGGCTCTTCTTAAGATTCTAATGGATTCCTTTCATGGTGGTTCCATCCCATAGTATGGCAACCTTCTTTTTCCAAGAGAAAACCTTGTTTTCCTCTCTTCTCTCTTCTCCAAAAATCAGCTCTCTCTTCCCCTTCAATTTTTTTTCCTTTTTTTTCATGAGTGGAAGATGGTAAGTAAGAGTCCTAAACCAACTTCTTTTTGTGGTGAAAAACTTCCCATAATGTAGAAGGTGATTTCCTAGACCTGGGAGTTGGTTTCATCCACTTTCTTATCTCCAATTTAGAGTATAAGCTAGGCTCAATATCATAAAAGAGTGAAGGTTACAATAATGGAAAGATGGGTAGAAAAAATAGACATAGGATTATAGGCATGTAAAATTTCCTTGGACCCCCTGACCCCCTCACATTTACCCTCTTGTGGTATCATATCCCCGTTAGGTTCTCATGCTCAGTTAATCTTGGTTATTTTATTAACTAAAAATTAACAATGTTTAAAACTATCATAATTACCCTAGTATGTCTACCTCGTGGTGTAAATAAGGCATAGGTATAAAATATCTATGCAAAATAATTTAAACATATACAAGGTCAAGTTCAGATAATTCTAAAGGGTTGAAAATGGGACATTACATTATTCTTATTCCCACATGAGTTTCTTTTTTTTTCCAAGGAAAACCTTGCAGAAAACCCTCAGACACTTCCCCTCGTTCCATGAATGGTAGCAATGCAAACCCATCAACGCTAATTACAGTGCCTAACCCAACAAGGACATCAAGTAAGGCATGCAACAAAGGTATCTAAACTAGGAGATCAACCATAAGACCTTCTACGTAAAGCTCAAAGCACCCAACCACTCGAGCTAGCCCACTAGGCTCTCACATGAATTGGTTTGTCAATTTCAACCCTTCATTTGTATTAAGAGTATTGTTATACTTATCAATATCAAGAGCCTCATGTGTTCTTCTTATGTAATGCTCTTCTCTCACAATTTGTTTTTCCTCTTCCATGAAAATATGATGTGATGTATTATGTCCATTCTTTGTGAGAAATGATTTTGATCTCAATCACATGACATGATTGTTTAATGTTCTTTCAAACATACATGTAGCAAGCAACTTGTTTCACCAATATATACTTTGCCACATGAACACAAAATTGAATATACACCCTTTTGTTTTCTAGGATTCAATGAGTCCTTTGTCAAGTCAACCACACTTCTAGTAGTTTTGGGGGGAGTGAAGGTCATCATGATGTTTCTTCTTTTCAAATTTTGGCTATATAATTTGTGGTTCCCTTGATGTATGGCAATTTGATATTTGGGATATGCACTTCACATTTAGTGTGTCCTCTATTACATGCTCTATAGATTGCTATACTAATATGCACATCACGGTACCCATTCATATGAATTACATTCCTTATGTGATCTAATTCATAGTTCAAATGATTTGTGTCAAAGATCCTTATCACTCTAGTGGAAAGGGTGTGTATGACACTAGCCTTGTAAGCTACAAGGTGATGTGAGTCCACATGTCATTATCTATATGTGTGGGTACTTTTATTGTAAACTTGATACTCGAATATACCATCATCTCTTTTGTTGAGAAGTACATCAAGAATAGAAAGTTTGTTATCATCTTCTATCTAAATGGTGAATTCGATGTGCACTGAGAGCTTATCGAGGTGTGTCAACAATTATTTGAGCCTATCTTTTCCATATCACCACCTTGAAAAAATATCATTTGCATATGTATTTTGATCTTCTAAAGCGAGTGAACAAGAGTTGAATATTTTTATCCCAAAATATTCCATGTAAATGTTTGTGACTACCAAGGATAGTGGGGAGCCCATCACAACACCATGAGTTTGCTCATATGTCTTTATTTTGTCACTCCAATATGTTCACTTAAGACAAAGAAAATATATGTAGATGATATTTTCGTAAGGTGGAAATATAGAAGGAGAGACTTGAAGAATCCTTGGCACACCTCAATAACCTCAAAGCATATCGAATTCACCATTGACATAGAAGATGATAACAAACTTTTTTTTTTTTTTTTCTTCTCACCAAAAGAGATGATGGTAGACTTAAGTATCAAGTTTACAAAAATGTACCCACATATATAGATACCTAGATGAGGACTTGCATCACCATTCAACTCAAAATGTTGGTGTCATCCACACCCTTTCCACCAGAGCAACAAGGATCTTTGACACAGATCGTCTGAACCATGAATTAGATCACCTAAGGAATTCCTTTCATATGAATGGGTACCATGATGTGCATATTAGTAGAGCAATCAAGAGAGCACATAATGAAAGCCACACTAAACATGAAGTGGAAATCCCAAAGACCACACTACCATACATCAAGGGAATAATAAATCATATTCCCAAAAAATTGAAAAGACTAAACACCATGGTAGCCTTCACTCCCCCAAAACTATTAAAAGTTTAGTCAACTTGGAAAAGGATTCATTGTATCCTATACAACAAAGGGGTGTATACACTACAAGGAGAACACCTTATAGCAGAGGTTTTTATAGAGCCTCCCCGAAAATTTTATCCCTTCTTTGTTTATAATGGAGGTTGTTAGTGGAGGCGGGTGGCCGGAGGTTTTTACATCGATGTGCCTAAATCAAACAAACACATCGGTGTGCTCACAAACACTATACTTTGGTGTTGAACTATAGCCTCAAGTATTTTTAACACATTACCAAAATTATAACCGATGAATTACTCATACTACCACCACACACATGTGTGTCTTACTATATGGTGCATCGTGACAGGATAAAATAAATAAAGCATATCATTGTGTTTCGATACTACATAGCGCACTAGTGAGTCTTACTGTCGGGCACACCACGATAGGGTTAAGAAAAATTACCAAACCAAGTTTCATTATCACATTTCCTTTTATGCTTCCAACCACTCACAAAAGCATCGATCCTCACACTCCTACGATCGCCCCGTTTGCAATGCTCTACAATGTTGCTTTCTCAGTTTGATAGTTTCGTTGGTAGATTCCATACATTTTCAAATTTTGGAAAACATTGCACATTTTCATTTTTTCTCTACGAGGCAACCATGCCTCCTCGTGTGAGAAGAGACTAGGTAAATTGTTAGTTACCTCATTATTTTCAATTTCATCATATTTGAAATTTAAAATTGGGCTTAAATTTGACATTTTTTACATTTTCTTAAAAAAAATTGCATGATGCGCTTCATGGGTTTGGCTCACCCCAAAATTGATGATGCGTCCTGTGAATTTGCAAGAAGCACTGCTAGCGGTTCGTTTAAAACTACACAACGCACCAATCAAAACTATGCATTGGAATGTCAGGTGTGTGTTGAGAATTGGGTACCTTGGAAAGTGGTCCCCTTGTGTTTGTGAGTCTCTAAACACAAAGGGGTAGAGTATTATCCTCATGCTTGTACTTTATGTTATAATTTCACTTTGACTTTATTCACTTAAGTCTAAAGTGACTTTATCCACTCAAGTCATAAAGTGACATTAATTTCACTTTAGTAAAGTGAATTAATGAAGATAAAGTGAACTATGGAAACTTAAGTGAGTTTATGAGATCTAATCTCAACCACTCATCTTGGAGGAAGGCTTAGAGATAATATGGGCCCTTGGTTTTCTAGGTTAGACTTGAGATTAGGCTAAAGGAGCTAAAATTGAGATTCATTCATTCACTAGGAGTTAGAGTGAAAGAGGAAGAGAGGAGAACAGAACTTGGAGAAGAGGAAGAACAAGGGAACACCATTATTGAGGAGGCTTGAGCTTAAGGAGGCGCTTTGGTGAGAGGCTAGGGCGCATGAGATAGTGGTTTCTTCTTACCTAGAGCGTGAGCTAGTAAGAGGGTGCACTCAAGGAATGAGGGCGAAACTAGCAAGGGAGAGGAATCACTTGTATGTGGGCACATTTGTGTCTTGAGGGTGCATTTACTTGGATAGAGTTTTCTTGGGAGAGGGTGCACCTTTGTGGAAAAAGGGGTGAAATTTTACATCTATCAGAAAAGGGCTTCAAGGAGGGCGCTACACTACTTTCAGTCAGACAAAACATCTAGAGGGGCACAAGTCTACTCTAACGGGCACAAAGAAAGAGGGGACTCCATAGTAAGCTTGAGAAGAGTTTCTTATGTATCAGGTTCCATTGTTTCATTTCTTTGATTGTAGATTTTGCTTGAAGACTCCATAATATATCTCTCTCTTACTAGTTTTCCCCATTGGGGTTTTTCTAGGGTCATGTTGACCAAAAACACCTGTGTGCATTTGTCATGGTTTTCTTAGTATTTTCAGTTGTAGGTTGTTAAGGATCCTAGAGGTGCATTTGATGTTTAATTCATGTTAAAGAAGGCTAACATGGACAACAAAACTATCCATCATTAAACCTTATAACAAGAGGCACTAAAGAGCATCAAATCAAAGCTTAAGGGAATATTTCAAAGTGGGTAAAGTTCATATTTGTTGGTTGTTTTGGACAGCGAGAAAATTGTCCTAAAAATAGTGAGAAAACAGTTTGAATGTACCTAGAACTTAGTGCCCAACAAGAGGTCAATTGATAGGCTTGTTGGGAAGCCTTAGGAACCTCAAATTTCTTCATGGTATCAGAGCCTAAGGGCATGTGAGTTGCTGATTTTTGGAGCAAACAATTGGCAGATTTTTCACTTGTGTGGAAGCTCCTTTTTTACACTTGAGTTTTGTGTGTTGGAGGCTTTGTTGTGTTGTTCAGTGTTGCTCGGTGTTACTTGGACAGAGTGTATCAATTTTAGCATCAAATGGCATCCATGTTAGTGGCAAGTTTGAGGGTGGATGATAGGCTTGTAGGGGCAGGAAATTGGTACCTATGGAAATTCAGGATAGTCTTGATTTTGGAGGAACTGGAGCTATGGGATATTGTGGAGAATCTCGTAGTACCTCCTACAGATGCAGTGCTCATGGCTGAGTTCTAGATGAGGAATAGCAGGGCCAAGAGGATTGTCCTTGATGCGGTCAAGTACCATGTCATTCCTCACATTTCTAGTAAATATTTTGCATTTCAAATGTGGCAATCTTTATGTTGTCTTTACCAGAGTCCTAACCAAAACTAGAAGATGGTGCTCCAAGAGAAGCTAAGGGGCACCAAGATGATGAAGACAGATACAATTACCTCATTCCTCAAAAGATTTTCTCAAATTCATGATGAGTTGGCAGTGGTTGGAGAGAAAGTTGATCCATCAGAGTTGGTGAGGATAGTCTTAAATGGATTTTCCAAACCTTGGGAGAGTTTTGTGGAAGGTATCGTGGCTAGAGAGCATATGCCCAGTTGAGAGAGGCTCTATGATGAATTTGTGCAGGAGGAACTTAGAGTTGGCTCTAGATCTTCTAGTCAGCAGTAGGGTGGGGATGGTAATGAAGGTGATCTTACTCTTATGGCTAAGGGCAACAAGAAGACCAAGCAATGGCCCAAAGGTGGGGCCAAGCAGTAGTAGTCGAGACAAGGTGAGAAGTAGAGGAATATGAGAAAAGTGAGATGCTTTCCTTGTAATCAGTTGCGCAAAATGTTGGACAATGTCCCAACAACAATAAGAAGAATAATTTGGTAGGTACTACAATGACAACATAGGAGAAGGATTTTTTCGTTCAATTTGATAGGGAGTGCTCCTTGATAGTTTCTTCTTCGACAGTTGAAACATCATCCATCGTCTGTATATTGAAAGTGGAGCATCGAGTCAAATGTCAGGTGTGAGAGAGAACTTTTCTAATCTCAAAGATCTAGAGATCAGGTTGGAGATAGTGCTTGGAAATGACACCATAGTCAAGGCAGCCAAGCATGGCACAATATCATTTCAAAGGGAGTGTATGCCACCCTTGGTGTTCAGGGATGTATTGTATGTCTCGAGGTTGAAGAAGAATCTTATTTCGATTTCCTCCATCCAGGATAGGGGGATTCATGTGTCCTTCATAGGGACAAAGGTTGTCATTCACCCTAATGGGTCCAGTGTCACTTTTGGAAGAGTGATTGGGACGCGAGAGGGGAACCTGTATAGATTGTTTTTCCATCCCTTGTATGCTTTGACGAGTAGCAACAACAACAATCAGTTGTGTGAGTTATATGATAGGAGGATGGATCATTTGCACCATGGAGCTCTGGGATTGTTGAGAGAGATTGTGACGGGGATGCCACAGTTCATCATTGAGCATCAGGAGGTGTGCAGAGAGTGTTCTCTTGGAAAGTACACCAGGATTGTCTTTCCCAACAGTGATAGTAGATCAGTTGGGGTACTAGAATTGATACACACATATGAGTGTGGGCCTGTTATCCCCATTTTGTGTATAACTAGGGAGATTATGTCTCAAGGACCTCAGGTTGCAGATATGGAGTGTTGAGAGACTACATGACCAACAATACCCTTTTGCACAGATGGAAACCCCTCTCACCACCATAGATGGTCACAGATTTGTAGATGGCATCCACCACATCAGTTGGCTTCCGAAATTCAGTGGGCCTTTCTCCATGAGGTAAAATTTGGTATTATGGTGAGCACAATTTCAATATTTAAGCCAGTTGAGTATGTTGTATCTTAGATTTCTCTAGATTTCATGATATATGCTTGGACATTATGCCTTTTTCCCTGCTTCACCTTGGTGGTTGACATTTTTCCCTAGTAAGTACTCTTCCTTGGGGATGGGTTTGCTACTAGGAACTCCCTTAAAGATCCATCATATCATTCCCAACCATACTTACCACTTTCCATCAATATTCCCCTCCATTTCCTTATCTCTTGGGATTTTAGGGTGTATCGACCCAAGAGGGGTTGTCCCTCATTCTATGGGAAGAAGGGGTTGAAGGCCTAGAGGGGTTGATGTTGGGTAAAAGATAAAAGCCTTGTATAAACCTTCCAGATGCTTCACCCATGGATCACCCAAGAAAGCGATGAAACACTTATCTTTGAGTAAAGGGGACCCACAATATAATAAAGAATGCTTAAAAGGTTAGTTGAAGGATAGGATGCCTCATCACGAGCCGACCTATCACGTCCATGAATATCTAGTGGTATGAAATTGCCATCATATGGTCAACAAACCAGGGTAATGGCTCTCAGTTACATGGCTGAGAGAAAGGGGGTCTCATCACGAGCCAACCTTCTCATTTCCACTAGGTGTTTGTGGGTGACATTGCCATTGTCTGGTCACCACGCCAAAGCAGGGACATTCAATCTCTCCTTATGCTATATTGAAATAAAATACAAATAAAGAAAGATAAAAGGCAATTGATGGGCTTGGAAAAAGTGCATTGCGGACAAAGGTACCACACACCCTCTACAAAGGCACCCATGAATGAGACATTACGACCCCTTGTACGTCATGTGTCCTATGCCCATTGAGTCTTGACCCCAACCACTTCATCCACTTTACATGCCTTAGAGAGGGATCTCTTGGAAATTCTCCTTGACCTAGGGTAAGATCTACCCAATAGGAGACCTCGTCAACCATCCCATATCCAAGCTTGACAAGTCGCATACTGTCTTTGAACATTTAATTGTTTGATATAGTGATCTTTGATGCACATGATTAGGTGGCTCACTTATTGATTGGATTCACTTATCATGATGTTATGACTTGAGATCCTTGGAGGGCATGCTCATTTTTCTTTGCAAGACCTATTTGGTCGACAATTTTGGCAGAACAAGCCTAGTTGGGCTTCCATGGGGATAGAAGCCCACAGCTTGGATGCCAAGCACCCACATGTCGATTGAGAAATATCAGACTTGGAAGGCCTTAATGATGACTTGGACGACATAGCCTAGCCCCCACATGCCAAAAAAATTTCCGAGGAAAGGCAAAACATCACTTCTAGAGGCATGACGTCACCTAGGGACTTAGGGCTTGGTGGTGAGGTGTCACTCATTGACACATGGGCGTTTTGAGGATAAGAGGGTCTTCACCATGATGTGATCATCTAGATGCTTGACATGTGGCATTTGGAGGCCTACCCATGCTTCTCCAACACCAACGACTTCTTCTAAGTGGGAAAACATCCCCTAACGGGGAGACGTCCATGTAAAATTAGGGTTTATTTTTGCAAAAGTGAAACTTTAATTGAATTGTTTAATATTACTTTGTTAAAGGGGGAAATATTATGGTTGTTGACCCCTAGTCTTGTGGTTTACCCCTTAATTTATGGACAAGTCACCTTGGTGACATTTTGTATAAATAAGAGATCATAAGTTCTCATTTTAACATAACTCTCCCTCATTGTGAGAAGTATTGGTCTGAAATTTTCACTACACTTGGCTCTATTTGTCTCTTGTGCACCAGTTTATGGCTATCTTTATGAATGGTTGATGGAGGAGTGAAGTGATAGCCTTGGATGAATGATTTCTAGCTTTTATGGTGGATTATCTTAACATCTTGCTTGATTTTGGTATGGTCTTTTACTCTTATGCTATCATTCTTTTTTCAAGTCAAGGATTGTTGTGCTAGGAGCTAGGTGGGAAGTATAAGGTCATACACCCCCTCCATAGTATTCATCATTTTATGCTTCATTTTATTGGTTAAACAAGGATTTGCTAAGAGAAGTATAAGGGCATACACCCTCTTAGCTTAAACCCTAGCTAGAGAAGCTTGCCTTGGGAAGTAAAAGGGCCTACACCCCCAAGGAGGTAGATTCTCTAGATATTTATTTTATTTGACTCCATTAACCCAATATTAAAGGCACTAGTCATATATTTTTTTCATTGGAGATATAAAATCATTGCCTTGGGAAACGTGAAATTTTATCTTTTGAAAGGTCTCTTGCTTGGAGTTGGTTTGCCTCATTGAGAGGAGTCTTTCCCTACTAGGGTGTTCCCTCTCTCCCATTACTTTAATTGTTGTTACAAACCCTAACCTATAGCCATTAGGGATGATATAACCTAGATAAACTACCAACCATAACTCCTAAACTAACCCTAGACTAGATCCTAAATTTTGCACACTAACTCCACTAATTAGGGCGCATATTTTGGGCTAATTGTTGGCATATTTTGATGGTGTAATTTGATGATATAAGTGACTGAAATATAAAGCCATAAGGACGCAATTTTCTTCATAAATATACATGTTACAACAACTTTTTTTATTTGGCTTCAAAGTGCCATTTTTCAGCCTATATGCATTGCTATTCTTGATGTTGATTTGCTTAACTAGTTTAGATCCTTGCATGTTGATTTAGATGCTTTATTTACTGATATAAATTGTCATCTATTGCTGCAAATTAGGGACATCAAGCTTAACTTTCTAATCCATACTAACATATATCATTGCAAGTGGTATTTTCTTGTGTGCAGGTACAATCATCTGGAGAAGTACTATACCTTTGGGGAAACAATCACTTGACTAGCAAGGAATATCTTCCCACATTTCTCTCCACTTAGAATTGACCTCTAGGGGATTCAATTCCATCTCTATCCATATCCATCTCATCCCCCTAGGGTCACCGTGATCGCCTCCCTAGAGTGACCTAGTCACCCTTGAAGTGTAGGACCTACATTGAGGTGACATTGGGTGTAGGATTCCCAAGTTGTAGCTCTTTCTTTGTGGGTTGGTCGGGATTTTACCAACCTACAAATTTCGCTATAACATTTTGGCGTCGTTTCCAGGGAATATTTTGAATCTTCTTCGTACCCTAATGACACTTTGGTAAGCTATCCAAAAAATCCTTTCCCTTAGCTTACCTTGCGACTCCACCTAAAGGACGTTCCCTTTCCTTTTTCTTGATAAGCTCATCTTAAAGCTTATTTGGTGACTCCACCACACCACCAAATAAATGTGCATCCAACAAACCCTCCAGGGGTTGTAAAGCACCACCCAAAGGGCCTAGTCTCCCAAAGTCCCTTGTCCCTCGTAATTGTTCCTCTACTTCTCCTATCCTTCCATCCTCACCTGCTATTTCCACACCTCCGCTTTCACCCATACCCACTTCGCCATGCGTTACTTGGAACCTACAAAACAAAGAGGAACAAAAACCTTTGGACATAACAAAGATCCCTGGACCCCCTCATAAACTCCCAAAGGACTTCAAAGAATGGCTACCCATCTTTTCATGAGAGGACCTTACTACACCAAAAGATCACTTGTATATTTTCCTACGTAGTTTAGAATCATGTCACCAACATGAGGATATCCTAATGAAACTTTTCGCTTACACTTTTTTTCGAAAGGCCAAGGATTGGTTTGATAACATTTTTCCAGGAACAATCACAAATTGGAATCTCTTTTAGGAACTTTTTACCAAAATATTCGAAAAAATAGATATTACCAAACCTTGTGTAATCAACTCCACAAATGCAAAAGAAAATCAGGGGAAGATATAAGGGATTTAAATGATAGGTTTAACACCCTTGTAAGATGTTTTCCCCAGGAGCTGAAACCTCCCAAAGCTTCCATTCTCAAGCTATATATATCAACTATGAAGATTTGTATGGGGGCCTGATTAGGGAACGTCCTACCACTTGTTTTGAAGCTTAGGAGAGAGCATGTGAAATAGAAGAAAACTTAGCCACCTCTCTCATACAAGAAGAAGAGAACCCCAAGGAGGCTCTTCAAATTAATCAGATTGATGACTTTGTTTCACTAGAACTCCCCTAAGATGTCAGAACTTACCTACAAGAGGAACGAGAGAAAGAAGTTAAAAGGGTAGCTTGTCTCATGATCAACCTTTTAGAAGAAGAGAGAGAGAGACAACATTAGAAAAATCACCTCACCCACCAAACGAGATCTTGGAATTAGAAAAGAAGTAAGCCACGGAGCTGGCTAAAGTAAAATTTTCACAATGCTTTCAACAAATCTTTGCAGAACCTCTCGACAAAATGAGGTGTGAAATCAACAAAGGTAAAGAAAAAGTGTCTCGCCAAGACAGTACCACAACTGAAAATACCGTGGGTCATGACAACGTAAATCATCAGGTTCTAGAAGAAGGAATAGACAACATGTTTATTTTGGTGGACTCCCCTTTTGTTGATGAAGAAGGAAAAGAAGGATCATGGGGCCTGGATTTTGATGGTGCACACTCAAGTACGGGCTCGAGTGCAGGAATAGTCTTAAGGTCGTCGGATAAAGAGACCACCCTTTTTTCATACAGACTTGAGTTTGACTGCACAAATAAAATTGTTGAGTACGAAGCCCTTATCCTGGTCATCAACCTAGCCATCGATATCAACATCAAGAACCTGCATGTGAAAGGGTCGGATTCCGACCTAATTGTTTCACAAGTTAATATAAAGTTTGCTACAAAAAACCTAAGGTTAAAACAATATAGAGATGTTGTTTGGGATTCCATAAAAGGGTTTGACAACTTTTCCATTGAGGCCATCCCTAGGGAAGAAAATCACTTGGAATATAGTCTCCCTGTTTCGGCTTCAAACTTACAACTTTCCAAAGAAATCGGTTTCTACAAGGTGAAAGTCAACTTCATACCTTCATTACCTGACAACTTGGAACACTGGAAAGTTTTTGAAAACGAAAGTCAACTTCTCTGCTTTCTACAGAATGAGGGAGAATTCTCTGAAGCCCGAATAAACTTGTTGGCCAACAAAGAAAGCATCAAGATCATCGATGTAGCTGACCGACCTCTACCCAAAGGAATTTTTCCTTTAGAAAACCTCTTTGACCGAAATGATATGTATAAAAAGAAACCTTCCAACAAAATCAGTGACGAGATTGTTGAATACAACATTGGAACCGAGGAATCCCCGAAGTTAATCAAATTTGGTAAAGGAACAACAACTAATGAGAGGGAAAAGTTGACTACACTTATAAGAGAATTCAAGGTTGTATTTGTTTGGTCTTACGAAGATCTAAAGGCCTACTGGGAAGAAATTATACAACACGCCATTCCCCTCATTGATGGCACAAATCATTTCAGACAGAAGCTTGGACAGATGAACCCAAAGCTCGCCTCTCAAGTACAGAAAGAGTTACAAAAGATGGTTGATGCAGGAATAATTGAACTGATTAGATATTCATCATGGGTGTCTAATCCAGTTATTATAAGGAAGAAGACTAGTGAAATCGGGATATGTGTAGACTTCGGAAACTTAAACCAGGATTTGCTCAAAGACAATTATCCCTTACTAAACATGGAATACCTTTTGCAAAGGGTAACCAGTCCAGAGATGATGTCCATGCTTGATGGTTTCTCGAGGTATAATCAAGTTTTGGTAAAGGAGGATGATCAACTCAAAATTTATTTTACCACCCCTTGGGGAACCTATAAGTATTTACGAATGCCTTTTGGACTCACCAACGCAGGGGCTACTTTTCAACGAGCCATGGACTATACTTTCAGAGATCTAATCAAAAAGGTCATAGAGATATATCAAGATGACCTAACTGCCATTTCTAAAAGGAGGGAACAACAAATTCAACACTTAAGAACTATCTTTCAGAGATGTAGGGAATATGGCATTTCTGTCAACCCTAAGAAATCAATTTGCGGTGTTGACAAGGGTAAGTTACTATGACACGTCATTTCAAAGGATAGAATCACGATAGATCCTGCCAGAGTTGAAGCCATCAAGAAAATCCTCTTCTTAAAGACAAGAAATCCATGCAATCCTTCTTCGGCCATGTTATCGCACAGTTTGTAGCTAGGTCAAGTGGCTATGAAGTAGAAGGCCAAACTGGCGTAACAGGAACCTATCCCACCCAATGTCACCACGATGGGGAGGTTCTTTCCCTTTAGGGAGGTTAGGCCCAGGGGAGACGTCCCCGGTAACCTGGGGCTTTGAAGAGGCAAAGGTTTAAAAGTCAAAGTAAAGTTCCCCCTTCACAGGTCACCACCAAAATAGATAGTCCTAGCTAAATAGCCAATAATGAAGTGTAGGCCCAAAGAAGAACACTTGCCTGGGACAAAGCAAACCAATATATCTATGCAAGTTATGATTCAATGGGTTGGTACTTCATAAGACTATCTGATATCAATATATAAGCAATTGCAGCAATAAATATTGATGAAGTCAATGTTTGTTAATACAACAATGAAATGATGTTACTTCGCCAACAAATATCAAGATGATGTAGCAATCAATGTATCTAATCAATCCTCTTTCAATAAATGTATCAAACCACCATCTAATTGCTTAATATATAAAAATTGTTGCATTAAGATGAAATAACCAAGGATGACGTCAGCTTTTAGGGTTAGTAGTTAGTTAGGGTTTCAATTTATAAGAGGTTTTGAGAGTTGTTTCAATCACTTTCACTTCAACGTTTGAGGCTAAAGATCAGTGCCTAGGGTTATGGAGTCAAAAGGTGAAGGACACACAAGTTGAAGGGGATGAGATTCAAAGGACAAGAGGGAAAGGTTCCAAGGTGTTGCAATAGTAGGGCCTTAAAGACAGAACCCTAGGGGAGAGAGGCTCACTCTGGTGTTTCTTAAGCAAGGCCTCATGCTCTCTCCTCCTTCCTGACAAACAACTAGCTCAAAGACAAGTAAAATCAAGACAAGAGAGTTTAAAGAGGGAGAGTGTTGCAAAGGCAAGGCTCTTTCATCAAACCCTAAAAGAAAAACGGCCCTAGGTGTAGATAACCTAGACCTAGGACGTCCTCTTCTTCTTGAAGTTTAAAGGTACGACCAGCTTAAGGGAAGAAGAAAGAAAGAGTGTAGCAATGGCTAGGCTCTCTTCTTCTTCTTCAATGGCTAAAAGGTTTTTCTATCAGGGGACATGAGACAATGACCTACTTGTGTGTTTGTCCCCTAGGGTTTTGATTCAACAATA
>ML777710.1:260721-287218 GCA_009831015.1 Picea engelmannii
CAAGAAAATAGCATGCAAACCCTAGTTGTAAACCTTCCTTCAAGAAAAACACCATAAATTGCCAAAAATCTCCTCCTCAAACAAGTGCACCTTCCTCAAATCAGCCAATAACCCTAATAGGGCGCAAAAATCAGACCTCACTATGAGAGTGAGTGATGTGTTTTTTTTTTTAAATGAGAGTGAAAACCCTTAATATATAGTGCATCAATGACCTTAATTAATTTTAGGTCATACAAAATGGCTGACAAGACCATAATATTGTTTTTACATTAAATTGTAAAACTAAAACCCTAACTGAGTTGTAATAAAGGTAAAAGCCCCTTCAAGGGAGGCGCTAGCCCCTTTTAGGGCAGATGAGACATCCAGGAGCAAAACGTTAGCCCCCAAGGGGCCTCTCCAACATGCCACACGTGCCACTACTGCCCAATCTACCTCCAAGAATGACCATGAAGCTGGATGACGTCATGGTAAGGATGGGGACACTCTGATCCTTCCAAGGCCAACGTTCCACTGAACAGGGGTCATTCCTCCTAGGTCGGGCTCTGCCAAAGTGCCTCTGGTGAAATGTCCTCTTCTTCTCCGGTGCAAAACCTCGGTCAAAAACCATCCTGTCTCTGCCCCTCTGACAGGGTCTTAGCAACCATCTGATGGGCTCTTCAGCCCCATGGAGGTCCAAAATAATCATCTCCCCATGTGTACCGGTCCAAGTAGTACCTGTCCATCGGGCATGGTCCTGCACATCAAAAACTACACCCTCCATGGGCTCATTAGTCACAGGGATCATAGCAATGTCAATCACATTTCATCATTAATATTATCAAACATATGCATAAAAACCCTGATATATCGTTCAACAGCTCAAAGACATTACAAAAATCCACAATACAAGATCGAAGAAAAGGACAAGACATCCTATTGGGCTAGTATCCACAAGAGATAGGAAGTTCCCAGGAGGGTTTCATCCAAGCCACGTAAACAAGGTGTTGTGGCTAGGGGATGTCCAGACAAATGGTTAGAGTGAGAGCCAGGGATGCATAATGTTATCTGTGGGTGCCTTTGTAGAAGGCGATTTGTACCCATCATGGATGCAATTCTTTCCAGGCCCGTTCTTGCCTTTATTCTTTTCTTTATTTGCTTTTTCTTCTTCTTTTCTTTTTATTCAAGGGCTAACCGGAGGACACTGCCTTAGCATGGTGACCAGAGCTGACAGTGTTACCCACAAGTACTTTCACAGAGATGAGAAGGCTAGCTCGTGATGAGACCCCCTTTCCCTTGGCCATGCAACCAAAGGTCACTGCCCTGGCGTGGTAACCAAATGGTGGAAATGTCATACTGTTAGGTACCCATGAACCTAATAGGCTGGCTCGTGATGAGACCCCCTATCCTCTTGGCTAGGTCTTGTTTATTATTTTTCGGGTCCCTCTTATTTCTTGCTGAGAAGCTTTTTATTGCCTTCTCAGGGATCCCTGGGCGAGGCATCTCGAGGTTTTATTTCTAGGCTTTTATCTTTTACCAGCTTCTTTTACCTTCTAGGCCTTTAGCCCCTTCTTCCCACGAGATAAGGTGCAACCCTACAAACAGGTCAATGAAATGTCCGAACAAGGGGAATGGGATAAATGAGTGGGAGATAAGATGAAAAAGGGGTGGTATGGCGGGAGCGGATGATGACTCTTTAGAAATCCCCCCAGTGGCAAACCAAAACCCATGGATACAGGCTTGCTAGGACACCCCGTCAATCTCCCCAAAAATGGTCAGGTGGGTTAATGTAAGATCCAAGCAGTCGTCAGAAATAAAAGGAGTCAAATGCATATATTCGAAGGTTATAATGATCGAAAGTGACACATACCATGATACCTGGACCAATTACCTCATGGAGAAAGATCCTTCTCCGATACAAGACCAAGCCGATGGTGATGGATGTTGTTGTTGCTGACAAGACGAATCTGATGAAAGAAGAAAAGGATGGGCCCTCCAGGGCCATGCTCAGGTCAATCCTGCTCTCAGCACTCCATGTCTCGGAGTTGTGGGGCTCGAGACATGAACTCCTAGTTATCCCTAGAAATCGGGGATAACAGGCCAGAATGACTTTATCAGGATATTCGTCCCAAACTTCGCCGAAATTGTTAAACCCCTTAACAAGTTACCAAAAAAGGACGCATGTTTTGAGTGGGAAAGTGAAGGTAGGTTGTCTTTCAAATGTATTAAGGAGGAAATAAATTTTGTGCCAATCTTAGTTAGCCCAAACATTTCCAGGGACTTCATCATTTTCTCTTTTGGTTCGAAAGATACCATTACAGGTGTGTTGTTACAAAAGAATGATCAAGGGGACGGACAACCAATCGATTTCATGAGAAAAAATCTTAGGGACTCAGAACTGAATTACACCTTTACGAAAAAACAAGCTTACACTTTAGTCAAGTCTCTCAAACACTTTCAAACCTATGTGGGATACAATAAGATCAGGGCCTTTGTCCCCTACCTCGCTGTAAAGGATGTTTTATCACAACAAGATTGCCTTGGATCAAGAGGAAAGTGGGTGTCACAAATACAGGAATATGATTTGGAAATTATGCCAACTAACATAATTAAAGGACAAGGGTTGGCAAAGATGATGAAAAAAAGAAATCAAGAAGCCATTGAGTTAGGATAGAAGGAGTAAGTCAACATCATAGTAAGTGAGATTGAAAACAACGATATTCAGACATTATTTATTACTTGAAAAGCCTCACATGCCCTGACAATTTGGTGGAACATAAAAGAAGATCCTTGAGACTCAAAACTATGAAGTATTTCCTAACAGAGAATGGTCTTGGATGGAGGAACCCAAATGGGGTAATCCTTAGATGTGTTGATAAAGAAGAAGTTGATAAGTTAATCACCGAACTTCATGCAAGACATTGTGGAGGCCATTTTGTAGCACACACCACTGCCCATAATATTTTAAGAGCATGATACTATTGGCCTAATATCTTCTCTGACACTCATCGATATGTTAGAGCTTGTCATCCATGTCAATTTTTACCGGCAAGTAGAGCCTCCCTACCCTTCCCCTTAAACCAATCATTGTGGAAGCACATTTTCAACAATGGGGACTGGATTTCATTGGTGAATTCAAGGACAATTCTAGTAACGGATACCGATGGATTTTGACCGCCACTAATTACTTCACCAGATAGGTGGAAGCTATCCCAACCAAGAAAGCAATGGAAGAAGTTGTGATGGAATTCCTTGAGGAAAATATTATTACTAGATTTGGTGTTCCTGCTAAAATAACCACCGACAACACCGGAGCCTTTAGCTCAGTGTCGCTCAATGAGTTTTGTTTCAAGTATGGGATTGTTTTATCACACTCTTCGAATTATTATCCTCAAGGGAATGGATTGGCAGAATTCATAAACAAAAGCATCATGAACATTGTGAAAAATATTGTTGGGGAGAACAAGAAGAGTTGGGACAACAAGATCAAGTATGCCTTGTGGGCCGATCACACAACCACCAAGACTTCCACCGAAAGGACTCCTTTTGAGTTGGTGTACGAATTTGAAGCTCTCTTTCCTTTAAATCTCCAAATTCCAGTGCTACAAATAGCCCAACAATTCAGTACAGATAAAGATGCATTGGAGGGGCGAATCAATTAGCTCGTAGAATTGGATGAGACTCGAAGAGTGGCCTTTGATCAAATGGAAAGGAATCAAGAGAAAGTAAAAGGAACTTTTGATCGTAAGGCAAGACAAAGAGACTTCAAGGAAGGGGATCAAGTTATACTGTGGGACAAAAGAAGAGAAAAACTAGGAATACATCAAAAGTTCAACAACCTTTGGCTAGGCCCCTACAAAATAGAGGAAGTGTCAGGGCCAGACTCTTTCTACGTATCCATGACAGAAGGGAGGAGGATGTCACTACCAGTAAATGGATCTCTGCTCAAACATTGTTTCCAAGATGGCACATGACTTCTTCAGGGCCCATGCCCCAGGTAAGTAGGTAAGTCATTTTGATTCCCTGCATTTTCATATCGATTACTCATATTAGTTAAGATGCATTTAATTTTCATTTTACTCTACTTTCATATTGATTTCATGCTGAGCTCAGAAACTTTTTGAAAAAAATGTCAAAATTTTATTTTTCTACTTTAGTTGGTTTTGATTATGATCATATGAGAACAAGGATTAGTAGGCCATCCTGCACTTGTCAGTTTGATGTTTCCTTCCAGGCACAGGTCTACCAGGAGATGTTGTGGTTCGTATGCACTCTACAATGAGCACATGTCCCCAAGTAGGAGCCAAATGTTATCCCCATTTTGTGGATAACTAAGGAGATTATGTCTCAAGGCCCTCGGGTTGCAAAGATGGAGTGTCGAGAGACTACATGACCAAAACTACCCTTTTGCACAGATGGAAACCCCTCTCACCACTAAAGATGGTCATAGATTTCCAGATGGCATCCACCACATCAGATGGCGTCCGAAAGGTAGTGGGCCTTGCTGTATATCAGAGATACCTGGTAACTTAATCTTTTTGGTAACTATTTTCTCAATAATAGGTGTGGGTTTGGATCAAGATGAATATCTTAATCACTGGATTGTATCTTCAAGACAGTCTAACTATATTCATGCAATACAAAGCCTTCAAGAGCTATTATCAAATAGGTTTGTAAAACAAATGGATAAGAAAACCAATCAGTTAACCAGAACATACATAGGCAATATATATGATGGGTCAACAAACTAGCCAAATATGCTTATGATTCTTGCTTAACAGTCAAAAGGAAGATGACAGTTACCATGGGACCATTAAACATAGACAAAAGAATGATTTCAACTCATATGCATAGACAAAGATGAATGAGAGTCTGACAATAACAAATGAAAGAAGCGTGGTGCTTAATATATTAAAGAAAATGTCTTTTTACAATAACAGTCGATTATATAACTCAAAATCGAACCCTCTGTTCATCAAATGTTCTTGGCTTTATAACCTTTTACAAACAGTTTCCAGATCCTAGGTTACTGGATCGAATTTTGCCAAAAATAGAAAATCAGTAACTGGCCCAAGTAGACTAGATCAATTCAACTTCTCGACTGATCTTTATGCTCTTTAGATTCTTGACAGGTGTCGTGAGCCTTCTGAGGCTACTGGATCTCATGTGATATGGGAGAAGTCGAACTTGACACCTATTGATAGTGAAACAGTCTTATATCCTTGAAAATAGCTGACCGTTGTTTACCTTTTCTGTCCTTTAAAGCATCTCCAAAACCAAAACAAACTCTTGATAAAGATGTCTTTAATCATCTTCCATCAATTGGAACCATTTTTTAGGCTTTTGAACAAGGAAAACTTGGACCTGTGCAAAAACATTACCTTTCTACCTTATCAGTGCTTTTGGTAGCTAGAGTAGATAGGATTCGGGCCGATTAGCTACCGAAAGCTTTTCTTTCAGTGGCTAATGAACAATCGATATGTTCGCCTAAGCCATTGAAACCTGAGATTATCAAAATTTCAAAAATACCCTTATCTTAACTCAAAAACGCCTTAGGACGGAACTTTTTAGGCTTCTGCATGATGTTCAAGATTTGTAGGGTTACTGGCTACCTCTGGTTCATTGCACTGAACTACCACCTCTGCAAGGGTCTCAAGAGAAGCATGAGCCTGTTGTTTTGAAGACATGGCTTTTTCCCTCAAAGCCCTGACCTTTTTCTTCAAACCCTGAGCTACTCTCCATAAGTTGTTGTAGTCTCTAACAATCTTGTCCTTCTTTTTCTTCTCCCTTATGCTTTCATGGGCTAATCTTTCCAAAGCTGAGTTGCTTTCTGCAAAGTTTTTTGATAGAGTTTCATACCTGGTTTTTATTACCCTTTCCAGAACTTCTTGCTTGGCTAGCTTTCTCTTCAACTTCTTGATTTCTTTTGATTTACTCTGCTTCACATGTTTTCTATATGAGGCATCTGCAATTTGTGGTTCTTTTTCTTCTCGGGGTGTAGGTGATGGAAGGTTCTCATAACTTGCTCTATATATATCCACAAAAACAGAATTTTCACGCCCTGTGGTAACTGAATCCTCGTGCCCTGTTTCAATATGGTGCTCTTCATTCTCCGAGTCTGTGTAAGGAAGATTAAGAATGATTTTGTTCGCTGGGGATTCTTTGGCCTCTCCTTCTTCACTATTAAAATTTAGTTTCTTCTTAGTTTTGCCCAGTTTAGAGGAAGGAGAGGGTTGATTGATTGGGGTTGGAGAGATAGCTCTCCTCCTCCTCTTTCCACTTCTGGGAGTGGAGGAATTCTTGGAATGAGGACTCTTTTTGCCCTCTGACTGAACCTTAGTTTGGAAATCATTCCAGAATAAGAAGTAATTCCACTCTTTACCTCTTCTTTGCAACAGCTCACAAACCAAAAGTTTGATTAGACTATGCTGGGATAGTCTTCCTACAACTTGATTAGGTTTGGCCTTGACTTGATGAGCCATCTTGGATAAGCTTCGGTGGAAGAAATAGGGCAGATTGAGTGGGTTTCTACCAATCAATTGGTTTATAAGTTTAAAATGGTAAATCATCACCCTGTTGTATCGCCCTTCACAAGTTATATAAACCATTATAGCTTTTAATAACTGTTGCCATTTCTCTTCAAGGAAAGATACAAGAATATCTTTCTTCCATATCAAACCCATGTGCTCTGGTTTTAAATAGGTCCTGAATTCAACATTCTTAATAATAGTCGTTTTAAACCATTTCTCTCCAGTCGTGGGAAGCTCTATCACTTCGGCTATGAGGGATTCATCTATCTCGAATTCATCCCGGCTGATGATTGCTTTATTTCCGTCGAAATTGAGGGCAAAGGCCTCTACCACCTGTTGATGAAAACTCTGTAATTTTTTGCAAAAATTGTAACACCCTGCATCCTTGAACATCTGACATACCTCCGGGTGTGATTCCAGGTAACCGATATTGTTGAGCTCTTTCCTCAGGGTTGATGTTCCTTTCTTCATTTTCCACGACCTTTTTGCACACCAGTGATCGAAGGAGCAGATTTCAGGGGAGAATTACACCCCGTAGAATTAGAGAAAATCGGCTCGGCTGTGGTAGAAATGAGATAACTGAAGTGAGCATTAGAACGTGGCGCTGATTACAAGGGGTGTGGCGGAATGGTTAATGATTTGCAGCAGTCATGGCGGATAATTGAAATAAATGGAGGGTGCGTAAGCACATGGCTTAATGATATAACGATCTAGAAAGATTCTCTTATATCATAGAGGGATCAGCTTCCGGTTGTGAACGGCTCTTTATCCAGTCTTTTCGGCAGCTTGTGCAATCATAGAAACGTCAAACTCGTCGGTTGAAACGTGTGATAGGACGTGTTGGGTCTTTCCCCACTTCAGCGATTTCGGTGGCTAAAATGACCCTGGATTCCTTTATTTAAGCTTTTGAAAGCTAAGGCTTTCGGTGGCTAATGAACAATCGAAATGTTTGCCTAAGCCACCGAAACCTGAGATATGAATTAGATCAAACAAAAACTAAACGAGCTTTTATTTAAACTTTATTACATGGGTAAAGCTTTGAGAAATGAACCTTTAAAAATTTAAAAAGTACCTTCTTAAAAAACTCCCTATCACCTAAAATGCAAAATCTCTATTGATTTATTTGAGGAGATAACAGGGTGTATTGACACAAGAAGGGGTTTTCCCTCATTCTATGGGAAGAAGGGGTTGAAGGCCTAGAGGGGTTGATGTTGGGTAAAAGATAAAAGCCTTGTATAAACCTTCCAGATGCTTCGCTCGGGGATCACCCAAGAAAGCAGTGAAACACTTATCTTTGAGTAAAGGGGACCCACAATATAATAAAGAATGCTTAAAAGGTTAGTTGAAGGATAAGATGTCTCATCACGAGCCTTCCTATCACGTCCATGAATATCTAGTGGTATGGCATTGCATCATCTAGTCACCAAACCAGGGTAATCGCTCTCAGTTGCATGGCTGAGAGAAAGGGGGTCTCATCACGAGCCATCCTTCTCATTTCCACTAGGTGTTTGTGGGTGACATTACCATCATCTGGTCACCACGCCAAGGCAGTGACCTTCAATCTCTCCTTATGCTATATTGAAATAGAATACAAAGAAAGAAAGATAAAAGACAATTGATGGGCTTGGAAAAGGTGCATTGCAGACGAAGGTACCACACACACTCTACAAAGGCACCCATGAATGAGACACTACGACCCCTTGTATGTCATGAGCCCTATGCCCATTGAGTCTTAACCCCAACCATTTCATCCACATTACATGGTTCAGAGAGGGATCTCTTGGAAACTCTCCTTGACCTAGGGAAAAATCTACCCAATAAGACACCTTGTCAACCCTCCCATATTCAATCTTGAAAAGTCACATAGTGTCTTTGAGCATTTAATTGTTTGATATAGTGATATTTGATGCACATGCTTAGGTGGATCATTTATTGATTGGACTTATTTATCATGATGTTGTGAATTGAGATCCTTGGAGGGCATGCTCATTTGTCTTTGCATGACCTAGTTGGTGGACAGTTTTGGGAGAACAAGCCTAGCTTGGGCTTCCATGGGGCTACAAGCCCACATGTTGGATGTCAAGGGACCGCATGCCAGATGAGAAAGATCATACTTGTAAGGCCTTGATGATGACTTGGACGACATAGCCTAGCTCCCACATGCCAAACCTTTTTCCTAGGAGAGGCAAAACGTCACTTCTAGAGGCATGACGTCACCTAGGGGGGTTAGGGATTGGTAGTGAGGTGCCACTCATTGAGACATGGACGTTATGAGGAGAAGAGGGTCTTCACCATGATGAGATCATCTAGATTCTTGACATGTGGCCTTTGGAGGCCTACCCATGCTTCTCCAACACCAACAATTTCTTCTTAGTGGAAAAACGTCCTCTAAAGGGGAGACATCCAAGTAAAATTAGGGATTATTTGTGAAAAAGTGAAACTTTAATTGAATTGTTTAATATTACTTTGTTAAAGGGGGGAAGATTAGGGTTTTTGACCCCTAGTCTTGTGTTTTACCCCTTAATTTATGGACAATTCACTTTGGTGACATTTTGTATAAACAAGAGATCATAAGATCTCATTTTAACATAACTCTCCCTCATTGTGAGAAGTATTGGTCTGAAATTTTCACTACAGTTGGCTCTATTTGTCTCTTTTTCACTTCTTTATGACTATCTTGATGAATGGTTGATGGAGGAGTGAGGCACTAGCCTTGGGTGAATGGTTTCTAGCTTTTATGGTGGGTTATCTTAGCATCTTGCTTGATTTTGGTATGGTCTTTTACTCTTATGCTATCATTCTTTTTTCAAGTCAAGGATCGTTGTGCTAGGAGCTAGGTGGGAAGTATAAGGTCATACACCCCTGCCATAGTATTCATCATTTTATGCTTCATTTTATTGGTTAAACAAGGATTCACTAAGAGAAGTATAAGGGCATACACCCTCTTAGCTTAAACCCTAGCTAGAGAAACTTGCCTTGGGAAGTAAAAGGGCTTACACCCCCAAGGAGGTAGATTCTCTAGATATTTATTTTATTTGACTCCATTAACCCAATAGTAAAGGCACTAGTCATATATTTTTTTCATTGGAGATATAAAATCATTGCCTTGGGAAACGTGAAATTTTATCTTTTGAAAGGTCTCTTGCTTGGAGTTGGTTTGCCTCATTGAGAGGAGTCTTCCCCTACTAGGGTGTTCCCTCTCTCCCATTACTTTAATTGTTGTTACAAACCCTAACCTATAGCCATTAGGGATGATATAACCTAGATAAACTACTAACCATAACTCCTAAACTAACCCTAGACTAGATCCTAAATTTTGCACACTAACTCCACTAATTAGGGCGCATCTTTTGGGCTAATTGTTGGCATATTTTGATGGTGTAATTTGACGATATAAGTGACTGAAATCTACAGCCATAAGGCTGCAATTTTCTTCTGAAATATACATGTTACAACAACTTTCTTTATTCGGCTTCAAAGTGCCATTTTTCAGCCTATATGCATTGCTAATCTTGATGTTGATTTGCTTAACTAGTTTAGATCCTTGCATGTTGATTTAGATGCTTTATTTACTGATATAAATTGTCATCTATTGCTGCAAATTAGGGACATCAAGCTTAACTTTCTGATCCATACTAACATATATCATTGCAAGTGGTATTTTCTTGTGTCTCGGGCAAATACAATCATCTAGAGAATTTCTATACCTTTGCGGAAACAATCACTTGACTTGCAAATAATATCTTCCCACATTTATCTCCACTTAGAATTGACCTCTAGGGGCTTAGGTAATGTCCCCCACCTCTTGATAAAGAGGTTGTGATAGACTTAGTAGTCTAGTTGGCCCCACTAGACTATAGTCTCATGAGTTATGGGGACCAAGAAATCCAAAGTACTTACCTAAGAACAATGTTATGATTTTAAGTTGACTTTGGGGAGAAAAAGTAAAGCAAATGAAAGAAAAGACCACATGAGGAAAAGTAAGGAGTTAACCCCGGGAGGTGGTCAACTAACTCAACAAAGAAATAGATCAGGGGTATAAAAGGAACATGAGGGCGCATCTTTCATTCATTCTGGATTATTATTACTTTTGCATCTTGGGCTCTTGAGCACAAAGACGTTTTGGGATAACAAACCCTAGAGATCAGCTCGATGGTGAAAGATCCCACCTATCTTGATCCAAGCTTGGTCACAGAAGTGCAATATTCCCCCCTCACCATTCTACAACAGGTACAGGTCACTCAATCAGTAAAGGAAGAGGTATTGTGCATCTTCAGGGGTTTTCCAGCAGTAGGGCACATCATCTGAAGAAGAACTACTCGATCTAGAAAGAGGAAGAGGTTTTGGGGCATAAGGCCTACTGGGTTTTCATTGTAGGGCATAGGGCACCCTTTCTAGCCTATTGTGGGAGAGGTTTCTCTATTATTTGTTTTATTTGGAGCTTGTCACGAGTTGGGGAGAAGGAGGGTGCACTCCAGAAAGAGGATCCATTCATTAGAGGGATCAGATCTTCTCCAATCAACTTGAAACTTTGCCAGGGGGTTTGTCTTGCCTCGATCTACCGTTCTAGCAATTTTGGTGGTATTTGGAGGCCCATAGGAGGGAGGCCGAAATATTGGATAGCTACAGCCAACCAAGAGGGCACAACTCAGCTAGGAGGATCAAATCTATCTATTGAAGGGAAAGAAACTATTATTGTACCTTTCTCCAGTTTATTGTGGTGCCTTTGGAGGCTATTCTCTTTAGTTTTGGAGCTTATTGGAGTTGTCCTTGTTCGAGCTTGATTATTCTTCTTGTATTATTCCAGATCTATTGTATCAAGATCACTCTATTATCTAAATAAAGGTCAGATCTGAAGTTGTTGGTTCCATATAGGTCTTCATTGCTTGTATCTTGTCATTTTCTTGTGTTATATGCTCAGATCTATATCTCCATGCTATAATATCTAAAGAATAAACCCTCAATGTGCAACTTGACGAGATAAATCTGCAAAACACATTGAAACAATAAACAATCCTTGGTTTCGGGCAAAAAATCAGCTAGGAAACATTACAATGGTATCATAGTGTTAAATCCTCTCAGCTTGTGGGGATTAGCGCATGCAAAAGTTTAGTGGTATCTATATGGGAAGGCACAGAAGACAGATAGGTGAACCAGAGGCATAATTGGAAGGTTAAGGTGAGGAAAATGAGCCACATGTCTTAGTAGGCATAGCAAAGGATCTAAAAATATTCATAGATCATACACAAATTACACTTGAGAACCACCTACATGAGAATCAAGAAACAATGCGCAGGGGACAAGTTGAAATGAAGGAGACTTTGGAAAAAATAAATGCTAATCAAGAAAAATTTGCACAACTCCTTATGCAGATGACACATGGGGGGAATGGCCCGAGCATTTATGCAAACAAGGAAACCAATGGTTCCTATGAGGGAACTACATATTATCATGAGCATGATCTTCACTACCATACAAAGGGACAGATCTTTGGAGGGGGGAATTCCACGAGACCAACACACAATAGAGTTACCCCTAGACCTTATATACCTACATTCTTGGATGGCCAACCACATGATAATCACTTCCATGAAATAGAAGACAACTTTGAGGAATATGCCAGGGAATATGATGCATTAAGTGCAGGATTCAAGAGAGAGGTTACATTGGACCAGTATTGTAGTATCAAGTTCAAGGGGAAACCAAAAAACTATCATAGGAACAACAATGAGTTGGAGCGTAGGGTAGCTAATATGGAGATTCCATACTTTGATGGGTCTTCCAAGGTGACTGCGCAAGCTTGGGTGCAGAAGTTAGACACCTATTTATAGCTTAACCCCATGAGGGAGATGGATGGCATCAAGTTTTCCACCATGTACTTGGAGGGAAAAACTCATGACTGGTGGTATCATGGTTTGAATACCTTGGGTCATAACCAGATCACTGCTTACACAGAGTTCATTTAGAGACTTATGGACGGATTTGATCAGGGAGATTCAAAGTTACAGTTCATGGAACTTACACAACTTAGATAAATTGGGTCACCAGAGATCTACATAGAGTAGTTTCAGAGGGTAGCCGTGATGGTACCAGATGTGTCTCGGGAGAGACTAATGATGCTCTTTACAGAGGGGTTGATGGAACCCATAAAGGGTTGGGTCAAGGCATTTAAACCTTCCAACTTACAAGAGGCCATATGTAGGACTAGTGACTTGATGGGATATGCAACAAAAACTAAGTTTTCCCCTAGACCACCCATAAACCAAGGGGAAAGAGATCAAAGGGGGGTTGACAGATGTAAAGGTAGAATGGATGAGACCACTAGGAGGGAATCGAGAAGAAAGTAACTGTGCTTCATATGCAAGGAACCTTGGGAGCCAGGGCAAAAATGCACGGGGAAGGGAAAGGCACATTATATTGAAGTGATTTCTGATCATGAGGAGGAATAATATTTCGGCCACATCCAGAACATGGAAGCAAATCCACCTAGGATGGACTCTACAGAGAATGAAGAAGGGGAAGAAGCAGGTTTCGACCTTGCAACAGATAAGAAGGTTACAATAGCATCCATCAGTGGGGTTCCTAAATTCAACACCTTCGGGATGAGAGGAGTGCTTCGGGGACAAAAGGTTTCAATACTCATTGACAGGGGAGCTTCACACAACTTCATTGATTCAACCTTATTGAAAAGAAGGCATATACCCATAGTTGAGTTTGGAGGATTTTATGTAGAGATAACAGGGGGGCACACCATACCTTGTGATAGGTTTATTCCAGAAATGAAACTTACTTTGGGAAGACATGAATTAGCACAAGATTTTTATGTGATGGACTTACCAGATACTAACATTATCTTGCGAGTTCAGTGGATAAGCACATTGGGACCTATTACTACCAACTGCAAAACCATGGAGATGTCTTTCATTGAAGAGAATGTGAAAAAGGTGATACTCAGAGGGATGACATGTAATACACCTAGAGTGGTGACAACAAAGTGCATGGAGGCCATTTTCAGGAGAGAAGACATTGTATATGCAACTGAATGTAGAATATCGGTTCAGGTGGATAAGAAGGGGCAGCCTCATTACTCTCAAGACATTCAAAAAATCATTAACATGCATGACAAGGTTTTTGAACCTATTCCTCCAAGAGAACCACCAGATAGGGGGTTTGAGCATATTATAAAATTGGGATAAGGAGCAAAACCAGTCATTACTACTCCTTATAGACACCCAAAAAAGTATAAGGACAAAATTTAAAAGGCTATCAAAGAAGTCTTGGACATGGACCACATTAGACCAAGTTCCAACCCTTTTGCATCTTCAATAGTATTAGTCAAGAAGAAATATGGGACTATGTGCATGTGCATTGACTACAGGGCAATTAAAAAAAAGACTATTAAGAACAAGTACCCCACCCATGGGATAGATGAGCTATTGGATGAGCTTCATGGTGCGGTCTACTTCACCAAAATAGACTTGCACTCTGGTTATCATTAGATCAAAATGAGGGACCAAGATGTGCCCAAAATAACCTTTAGATGTTATTATGGTCACTATGAGTTTTTGGTTATGCCCTTTGGGCTAAGTAATGCGCCAAACACCTTCCAATCTTACATGAATCATGTCTTCAACAAGAAATTAAGGAAGTTCATCTTAGTGTTCTTTGATGACTTACTTATTTATAGCAAAACTTGGGAGGATAATCTTCAGCATGTAGATCATATATTGGCCATCATGGAGGGGCAATCCTTATATGCTAAAGAGTCCAAATGTGAATTTGGGATGAAAAAAGTTCTTTATTTGGGACACATCATTGGAGTGAAAGGAGTACAGGTGCACCAAGAAAAGATACAAGCCATACTTGACTGGCCAACACCCAAGACTCTTACTGAGTTGAAGGGATTCCTTGGCATATGTTGTTACTATAGGAGGTTTGTCAAAGGATTCTCCTAGCTTTGCGCACCCTTGATAGATTTGACCAGAAAGGGCTCATTTAAATGGAGTTAAGAGACACAGATGACCTTTGACAAAACGAAGAAGGTAATGGGCACTTGTCATGTATTTTCTTTACCATATTTATCACAACCCTTCATATTGGAGTGTGATGCCTCAGGTGCGGGCATTGGAGCAATACTTATGTAGAATAGGCACCCCATTGCCTATCAGAGCCAAAAACTGAGGAGTCCTGAACTTGTATACACCATTTATGACAAAGAGATGTTAGCCATCATGCATGCATTGGCTAAATTGAAACAATACTTAGTTGGGGCCAAATTTGTGGTGAGAACAGATCACAATGGTCTCAAGTACTTCTTGGACCAAAATGACCTAAATGAAAGACAACAAAAATGGGTTAGCAAGATCCAGACCTATGACTTTGACATTGAATTTGTCAAAGGGAAAAATAATGTGGTGGTAGATGCTGTATCCAAAAAACCTTCAGTTTATGCCATGACCGATATTTCGGTTGACTAGAAGGCACACCTTTTGGTGGAATATTCAAAAAATAGGTTTGCTTGCGAGTTGATGGATGGGCAAGTATAGGATGACAACTTTCGGATTGTGGATGAAATCATATACAACAAGGGCTGAATATTCTTGGTTCCCGAGTCAACCTTCAAAACATGAGTATTACAGGCATGTCATGATTCACCATTAGCAGGACATCAGGGGTTTATCAAAACATACAGGCAGATAAGGGAGAGGTTCGCATGGAAGGGAATGAAGGAAGATGTGATGCGCCATATCAAGGAATGTTATGCTTGTCAGGAGAACAAGGATGAACACACTCATCCAATAGGTTTATTGCAACCACTCCCCATTCCAGAGCATAAATGGGAAAGTATATCGATGGATTTCATCATAGGATTGCCCAAGCTCCGGGGCAAGGATTGCATATTTGTGGTTGTGGATAGATTAACCAAATTTGCCCATTTTTTCGCCATTGCTATAGATTACAGTGCTTCACAGGTTGCAGATTTGTTTTTCAGAGAGATCTTCAGGTTGCATGGTTTACTCAAAACCATAGTGAGTGACAGGGACAACAGATTTATGAGCACCTTTTGGCATAAGTTATTCAAGTTGGTAGGTACGACCTTGACCCCCAATACTAGCTATCACCCTCAAACTGATGGCCAAACCAAGATAGTACATAATTGGGTTCAAGGATAGCTTCAGAATTATGTTTTAGGACAATATAAGGCATGGGTTAAGTGGCTTCATTTGGGTGAGTATTGTTACAACACTACCTACCACATGTTTATTGGTATGTCACCTTTTAGGGCCTCATACATCTATGATCCCCTCGCATTTGTGGAGATTGTTTTCGGTGATAGTAGAACTCCTATGGTACAGGATTGGATTCAACAAAGTCAAGATATACTCAGAGAGCTTAAAGACCACTTGCAAAAGGCGCAAAATCAACAAAAGGTACAAGCAGATAAACACATAGTGGATTGTACTTTTGAGGTTGGTGACTTGGTATACTTAAGGCTCCAACCATACAAACAAGCATCTATTAAGAGGAGTGGCGCAGAAAATCTCCAACCTCACTTCTTTGAGATATACAGGGTAAAAAGGAAGGTAGGGGCTATGGCATATAAAATTGATCTACCCCCAGGAAGCAAGATACACAATGTCTTTCATGTATCTTGCTTGAAAAGGGCCATAGGGAAACACATCATTCCTATTGAATAACTACCTCCCTTGGATGAGGAGGGGCAGTTGATACTAATACCGAAGGAAGTGTTAGAAGTCAGAGAGAAAATACTAAGGAAGAGGAGCATTAGGGAATACTTGATCAAATAGAAGAACTTACCTATAGAAGATGCTACTTGGGAAAATGAACATGTTCTCCAGGAGGCAGGGTCATAATTGCTTGTGGGCAAGCAATTTCCAATAGTGCAGACTGTAATGTCCCCCACCTCTTGATAAAGAGGTCGTGAGAGACTTAGTCGTCTAGTTGTCCCCACTAGACTATAGTCTCATGAGTTATGGGGACCAAGAAACCCAAAGTACTTACCTAAGCACAATGTTATAATTTTAAGTTAACTTTGGGGAGAAAAGGTAAAGCAAATGAAGTAAAAGACCACATGAGGAAAAGTAAGGAGTTAACCCCAGGAGGTGGTCAACTAACTCAACAAAGAAATAGATCAAGGGTATAAAAGGAACAGGAGGGCACATCTCTCATTTATTCTGGATTATTATTACTTTTGCATCTTGGGCTCTTGAGCACAAAGACGTTTTGAGGGTTTTGGGATAACAAACCCTAGAGATCAGCTCGGTGGTGAAAGATCCCACCTATCCTGATCCAAGCTTGGTCACGGAGGTGCAATATTCCTCCCCCACCATTCTACAACAAGTACAGGTCACTCAATCAGTAAAGGAATAGGTATCGAGCAGCTTCAAGGGGTTTCCAACAGGAGGGTGCACCATCCGAAGAAGAACTACTCGATCTGGAAAGAGGTGGAGGTTTTGGGGCATAAGGCCTACAGGGTTTTCATTATAGGGCCTAGGGCGCCCTTTCTAGCCTATTGTGGGAGAGGTTTCTCGGTTATTTGTTTTATTTGGAGCTTGGCTTGAGTTGGAGAGAAGGAGGGCACACTACAAAAAGAGGACCCATCCATTAAAGGGACCAAATCTTCTCCAATCGGCTTGAAACTTTTCCAGGGGGTTTGTCTTGCCCCAATCTACTTTTTTAGCAATTTTGGTGGTATTTGGAGGCCTTTAGGAGGGAGGCCAAAATATTGGATAGCTACAACCAACCAAGAGGGTGCAACTTAGCCAGGAGGATCAGATCTATCTATTGAAGGGAAATAAACTAATCTTGTCCCTTTCTCCAATTTATTGTGGTGCCTTTGGAGGTTATTCTCTTCAGTTTTGGAGCTTATTGGAGCTGTCCTTATTCCAACTTGTTTATTCTTCTTGTATTATTCCAGCTCTGCTGATCTATTGTATCAGGATCACTCTATTATCTAAATAAAGGTCAGATATGAAGTTGTTGGTTCCATATCGGTCTTCATTGCTTGTATCTTGTCATTTTCTTGTGTTATATGCTCAGATCTATATCTCCATGCTATAATCTCTAAAGAATAAACCCTCAATGCGCAACTTGATGAGATAAACCTGCAAAAAAACATTGAAACAATAAACAAACAGTAAACAATCCTTGGTTCTGGGCAAAAAATCAGCTAGGGAACACTACAACTTCACTTCCATCTCTATCCATATTCATCTCATTCCCCCTAGGGTCATCGGGATTGCCTCCCTAGAGTGACCTAGTAACCATTGAAGTGTGGGACCTATATCGAGGTGACTTTCAATGGACCAAGAAAATAACAACCCTAACTCATCTTCACACTCTTTTCATTGTCAGATCTTCTGCTCTGAATCTTGACTAGAACACTAACAATCTGGTTGATCTTATTCTCGTCAAATAGTTGGTGCATGTTGTCGACCTTTAAGTTGTTTTCATATTGATTGCGTATATCCTCATAGGCTGCACATTGCATGACAAATTGTCACTCCATCTCCACCACACCCTTATTGCAGAATATGCAATTTCTCTCCTCCCAAACTTCCTTGGGTACCCTCCACCTACCGGTCTCACATTTAAGGTGATGTGAACCCGTCCTCAATTGTGAAACTAACAATCTTGCTTTTCCTCTAATAGTTTCCCTAAATATGCTTTCTCGCTATGATCACAATTTGGATTAAACTCCTCAATGTAGTATGTTTTTTTATGTCCACTGTGATTGGTCCACATGGAAGTCTTAAATTTTTCATTCACGAATTTTTTTATTTCTTCCTTGGTGTTAGGACATTCATGCAACTTGATATTCCACTTACTCAACCACTTTTTATTTTGCTTCATCCAAGTCTTCTTCCTATGTTCTAACTCCTCCTCCATAGCTAATTTGGGCCAACGTTGGTTATCTATGTTTTCCACCTTCTTTAAATAGCTTATTAATTCTATTATCGTTGTCGCCTCCAACGAAAAATTACATGTTTTAGCTAAAATAATTTCATTTGAGACCGTGGCTTTAACTTTGATATTGCTAGTAATTAATTGCTTCTGAATTCTTTCTAGTTGTCTCCATATGCAAGTTGACATGTTGCTTCCCCATATTTCACAACCATAGAGAACAACCGATGTAACCAACAAACCAAAGAGGGTTTTTTTGGTTTTCCAATCCCAAAGTTTCACTTTTCTGCACCTATTTTGCAGTAAGTATGAGGCTCTCCACCCTCTCTATATCCTTTTCTCCCTACAAGTCTTCCAACTGAGCTTATAGAGGAAGTCAAGCCCAAGATATTTGTATTCTTTCACTATCTCCAATGCACTGCCTTCGAAAAGAAAGGTGATTAGTGTGACTTTTCTATTTAAAGAAAAGATCATGATTTGGTCTTGGTAATGTTTACTTGTATCCCTACCTCCTGAAAAAAGTGCTCTAAGGCCTTTAGATGTTCTCTTAATCCATGTGCTATTTTTGAAATTAGAATAAGATCATACGCATATAAAAGTAGCTTCACCACATACACTACTAGATGGCCACCCTCTCCATCCGTCATGCTCAACTAGGCTCCCAACTTATCAATGTATAAACCAAACAAAGTGGGATATAGAGGACATCCTTATTTAACACCAATATTGCTACCAAAACATTCAGACATTCATTTACTTGTTTCGATTTTATCTCTAAGCTTCTCATAAATTCTGTGAACTGCTACTCTATATCCATCTGGGATACCCAATTCTTCCATTCTATTCCATAGTTTGTCTCTAGACATTGTGTTGAAGGCTTTCTTAAAGTCCACAAACAACAATAGGTTGTCTCACCTTGTTTGTCCCAAATTTTCTCTATCAAATGTCTAAGGTTGAGACAATGATCAATGGTAGAATTCCTAGGTCTAAAACCCGCCTGCCCTTTTTCCCCTTTTCCCTCATCTTCTGCCCAACTGTTGATTCTTCGCTCTATCATGCTCCCAAAAATCTTGCCCATGAGGGGGTTGACCATAATAGTGCGACAATTGGAAGGGTTATTGATATCTCCATTCTTAAAGAGAGGAATGACCACATTGGTGGTCCATTCATCTGGAAAGGCGTCCTGGATGAACCCATTGAAAATTCCTTTTATGTGAGGTGAAAGGAGCTCAACCCCCCACTTTAAAAATTCAGCTTGAAGCACGTCTATGTTCTCCGCTTTTCCACTTGCTAACTTCTTTATTCCTTGCTTGATATCATCCACTTTGAATAGTTCCACTGATGTTTTCACTATGGGAGGAGTATCTTTCTCATGTACCCGCTCATAAAGGAGCCTCACATATTCTAACCATTGGACATCTATAATATTGTTTTCAGTCTGCTTTCTCCTTTGCTGTAGTTCTCTCCAAAATCCTTTGGGGTTGTGTTTTCCAAGAGAGATTAACTCCTCTCTTCTTGCATTTACATACTTTTCTTTTTTTGAGTGTACTAACCTTTCATATTTCTTCTTGTATTCTTTGCCCAAATTTCTCTTTTTTGGAGATCTCTTGGTTGCCTTGCATTCTTTATCATACCATGGATTTGTCGGAAAGGTACTTATAGCCCTTTTCTTGGGATGAGACCTTTTGCATGCACTTAAGGCCTTGTGGATTATTGGGATCATCAAACTACTATGAACATGACCACTCGTCTCATTGGTTGTCATATCTGCTTTGTTGTACTTTATAACCTGAAACTGCTGCTTAAGAGCATCACTAAACCTTTCCCTATTTTCCTGATTTATGAGGATTTTTCCTTGGGAAATATTTTTCTTTTGTATGCCAAGGATTTGATTATTGTGTGGACTAGCAAGAAAGTATAGCTTAACCAATAGGGGGGCATGATCACATTTCATTTCAATAGGACAATCCCCTATATCAAACTTCAACACTCTAGAAGTAAAGCTTTGAGAGCAGATTAAGTAATCTACCACACTTTGACCATTGTAAGTTTTGCATGTGATAACCCCCGAGGCTGGCCACCCTCTTATTCCATTAGAAACAACCATGCCAAACAAACTACAAAGCCCCAATAATTCTGCCCGAAAGTGTGTCACGCCCCCATTTCCATCTTGTGAAACTCTTGCCCATGATTGATCTTCACTCCCTTCCAACCATAAAGGATTGTTTTCCTCTCTTTCTTCGTTGCTCAACTGGAGAGATTGGTTGTTAGTTGTCCTTGCATTAAAATCAACCATTAACATAAGTTCTCCCAAGTGGATGAAAAGAGAGATGTCTTTTTTCAATGAGGCATATGGGTCTTCGTTGTCTAAATTGCTTCTTTTATAGATCTTTGAGTTTTTTGGGGCAAAATAGCAAGCAACCAACCTGAAAGTAACCTCTTTCTCAGTTATTTGCAGCCAGATGTATTGTTTGTTTGGGTCTTCTTTTACCACTTTTACAACACCACCCCATTTTTCATTTATTGGCACTGTAACTCCCCCATGTCCTTTGCCCGTCTCATCTCCTTTGTTCCAAACTAAAGTTTTCTTATACCCCTCGAAATCTGGAACCTTGCAACCATCGTGCTCATGTGTTTCTACAAGAATAATAATATATTTCCCTTATGCTATGCCCCCCCAACCCCGAACATCTTCTCCATGGATAACCTCTTCAATTCCAACTTACTACCTGTAAATAGTCTCGTGGGGCCCCACTTTCCTATTTCTTATTTGAGAAATGATCACTGATTCGAGCCTTCTTGTTTTTCAACCATGCCCATTTTCCCTCATTTCTTGTTGTTTTCAGTTTTTCCCACTCCTTTATTTGTTGTTCTTGTTGAGCCAAAGTCAAGTCCTCATCTAGGTAGATGTGTGTGCCTCTAAGCAATCCTCTATTTCTAAGGATCATATTCTTATCCTCTACATTCCTTAAGATAACTCTTACATGTCTATATCTTCCTCCCTCTATCTTTTGTCCAATCCTGCTTTCCTGGTGAATACACCCTGTCCACTTCAACTTATCTTTAAGGAAGTCTCTTGCTAGAATGTTCGTCGTCTCATTTTCACCAAAGTCCCTTAGTCCTTTCATAATGATATTTGCAGCGTTGCCTCACTTATCCTGTTCTTCCTTTATTTGTATTTTTATTTGCTTCTGAATGATTTCTTTTTGTTTGTTTGATGACCCACTTACAACTTGTGACCATGATTTAGCCTCTTCTATTTGATCTTTTAGTTAATTTTCTTTAGCTTCCAAGTCGGCTAACGCTAATTGAATCTCCTATCTTTGTGTTGTGTTCTCTTCTTTCACCATTTCTGATTTCTCAACTCTAGTTATCCTCATCCGTTCTAATTCTTGTTTCAAGAAATCACTTCTTGCTGTCCTATTTCCATTTTAACCTGCATGCTTGAGATTTGTTCCTTGAGAGCTTTATTTTCTCCCTCTAATTTGCTCTTGAACTCAACAATTTCGTTTACTTTGTTGCCTTCATACCATCTTTTCTCTTCTAAAATTTCGAGTCTCCTTTTCATGCTCATGAGTTCTTTCACATATAGCTTAGATGACCACATTAATGGTGTTGATGTGGGACTGTATGGGTCTTTGTTGTCATGGTTAACTGCTTTTTTGTCTTCTTTGTTTGCTTTGAGAATCTCTACTGTGTCCAAGTTTGGTTGAAGATCCTTAATTTCTATTTGCTCCATATTGGCTTGAGAAGCCTTGCTGGATATACTGTTCACTTTCGGCAAAATTAGTGCGAATTTTTTCTTATGTGGTTGCCTTAGCTTTCAAGTTTGCCTACGCTTTAGAATCCCCTTATATTGCTTTGCGTTTACAAAAACCAATCTTTCCTCTATATTTCTTGCATCCTTCTGAAATAAATCTGCCATAAAAGAACCCCATGCTCTTGCTAAATCCTCCACTATCACTGCAAGATGGGAAAATGAAGATCCACTAGTAAATTGAGATTGTAAGCCCCCATTGCACCCTGCCCTTTCCACAATAATCGAGTAGTTTGCAGATTTGTTTCTTGTGGTGTCAAGCATTGGTATTTGTGCCTCCTGTACACTGGACCTCTGGCTCACCAAGGCTAAACTTTCTTTTGGTTCCTCCATACTAACCCCCATAATTGTTTTGATGTGTTTTTTGCCAATTCTGTTTTTGTTTTTCCCACATTTGATTTGTGCCATTTTAAAGGAAATAAACAAAGCTTAAACAGGGAGACATAAGGAGAGGAAAGAAAGAACCCTTGCCACACCTGTTCCTATTGAGTAGCAATTTGACTTTTGGTTGTAAAGACACTGGGTACCCCTCTTGACTGGGTCCCTCTGTAACCTTCCTCTTGGACAGGAAACTCTCTCGAATGCCTAAAATCTCGAATCCCGAATCCAAAGACCGAAACCCTCATAGAAACTGGCCCCCTCCCAAGTCCCCCTGTCGCTCACACCAACTTTGTTACCATCACTCGATCGGGCCCCTCTGTCGCTACCGCGAGTCCCTCAGTCCGCGAGTGATCCCTATCTGTATTTGTCCACGAGTGATCTCTTGTCCACCTCTGTTCGCCTCTATCCGCGAGTGATCTCCTCCATTCGTGATTGATCTCCTTCCCTCAAATGCTCAATAATTGAGAGATTGTTGTGGTCGATGTGAACAATCATTACCAACCACCTATGGTCGAAGCACATTGCATAGTGCACGGTATGTTAAACCATGAATAAAATAAGTTAGATATTGGAAGACCCCAAAAAAGCTCAAAGCAACCTATTTTGTAACTAAACTTTTAATGTTGATCTATCTAGTTTATATTATAGTGTTTCACGTGGGTTAAAAAGCCACGTTAACAACCAATTCTTTGCTATGCTGTCCTAATAATTATGAACATTTTTATAAGCGCATGCGTGGAATAATGTATGTTTTGTCGAATGATGGAAATTTTGTCCTTTAGGGCAATTGTAGCATGTTATAAGCTAGTTGGACGATATGGGTCTCTTTTCAACCAAAGTTATATAGATAAATTCCTTCACAAGAACACCGTGTTGTACTTTATGATATGTAAACAACTTTGTTTTTATATAAATATTCAACTTGCAATTTATTAATACAATATTTTATATAATATAAGGATTCCACTTGAATCGTATTAATACAAAATACAAGGATTCCACTTGCATCGTATTAATACAAAATATTGTGCGCGTACATGTCTCCTTTAAAGTTATTCTTTCATATTATTAAATGATAGTATCAAATTTAATTGAATTCTTTGAGTAAATAAAGTGGCATTGGAGATTTTACAGTAATATAAACCTTTTAAGTTATTTTTAATATTATATTTGATTTTAAGTTATTATTATTGTTTGTGGCAACGAGCAGCAGCCATGAATTTCCTCCACAATAATAAATCTTCCTGTCCAAAGGCCGAAGAGATTCGAACCCATGGCGAGAGCAAGAAAAGTCACAATGCAGAGGGCTTCAAGGTAGTAAAAGGTATACAGACACATTTTAAGTTATTTTTAATATTATATTTGATTTTAATGTTTGTATTCATATTTTTAATAGATAAATTTTAAAAAAAATTATCTATAAATTTAAATGATGTGTGTTACAACTTGAGTGAGCCTAATGGTTAAGAGCATGTGTTTCCTTCTTGGCAGTTAAGGGTTCAAATTAGAGGGGGTTGGGTATGTATATTTCAGTAGACTTTAGCAACACAGAGGGGGTGGTTGTGACATTAAAAATATATTATTATTATTAAATTTGTTAATGTAAACTAGTACATTTTATCCACGGAAATTTGAATCACTCTAATCACACCGATGTGTGTTACATTTATTTATGGTATTTATACTAAATTTGTTAACTTAAATTAGTGCATTTTATTCAAGGAGGTTCCATTCATACACACGATGTATGTTACATTTATTTATAGCATTTATATTAAATTTGTAAATTAAAATTAGTGCTTTTTATAGAGGGAGGTTCCAATAAAAATATTAATACAAAATATTTTTATTCAAACCTCCATTTATAAAATGCACTAATTTACACAATAAAATAGGGAGCCAACAAGATACATATTAAATGTGCGAAGCTTGTAAAATTTGTGAAACAATTGTCAGTTTCTTGCAAAGGGAAGATCCTTATATTTCCATATAAGAAGTTTTCATCGAAGCTTTTGTAGGCACCACTACCACATATCCACGACTAAAAAGCCTGTACCAAACGAGATCCCTAAGTATTGAACAATCACCCCAGGCTTGACGAAAGTCCATATAGAGGGGATCCAAGCTAGGCGGTCATCAATCTCGACCAACCAATAGTCATTTTTTTGCTCCTAACAATTGCCCAAGAAACGCTGCAAAAGAGATCCAGACAACCCCTGGTAACCTCTGTTATCACTGAAATTTTGTCTGCAAATGGTTACGGGAATCCAACATCTCCAGACACCTATTAGTTCACCCACAACTTCAGAAAAGCATTTCCAAAAGGTCCAAAACTATACATCCAGTTATAAAATCAAGATGCGCTATGACTATACAGGGCGAGCGCACACATGCGCCATCAAGAAACACAGGAAAAGCAYACATGCACACGATGCGCGGTTGTGGACGCTAAAAGCCGTGCGCACCTGAGAACGACGCATTTATGACGTTGGTTGGCCTCCCACCCACTTCTGGTTCAGCTTCCAAGTCGATTTGACATCCAAATCTCAGCTGGATCCGGCTGGGTGGTTGGTCAAAGACCTAAAGGTGCCCTAAACAACCCCTTTTCACACTAAAAGCTGGTTGCACAATACCTCAAAGTGGTGCTATAAAACAAGGCCATGGGTGCACTACATCTTCAAGGAATTCATTTGCAAGGTTATGCTGCTGCTATTCTCTTGGGGAAACCTCTTTTCTCATCAAGGGCATACTAGCACCATTCCATTTGGGCAATCCACATCACCTTTTGAGTGGGTTAGCTTGGGATTCTTTCACCATTTCTTTCAAGTTTTCAAGTTGTAAGAAGAGTTCAATCTTCGGGGTCCAAGAGCCCTCCCTTGGAAGAAGAAGGGACCCAAAATCCCCTTTCTCTTTGGTGTTTTATTTTCAGTAATACAATCCTTTCCATTGGTGACATGAGTCTTATTTGTTTCTTGTTCTTATGTCCTTATGCACAATAGTTTAATTGTTTTTTCCTTTCCTAGTTTAATTCTTAGCTTAATCTTTTATGCTTATTCTTCTAACCCTTTCCTTTACTGTTGTCTTTCTTAGCTAACCCAACTAAGCTTGTAAGCACCTCTGTTTTGCTCATTTAGGTGACAAAAGAGGCACAACAGATTGGCGACTCCACTGGGGAAATGTATCAATTTCCTACCCCACTTGGGTTATTTTAGCTCTTCTTTTTACTTATTTAACCTGCAGGTACGATAACCGGCCCAAGTTGACCTGCAAAACATCAAATTCAATGTTGAGTTGAGAGAATTCCATCCAAAATTTTCTTCACGACCGTGTGACAGTTGTGCACACGTTTAATGGCCCATAGTTGTGCATCGTGCACACGTGTGCCAAAATTACTGCATTACTTAGCGCCTTCTGCGCACCTGCACTCAAAAATCTTTTTCAGTTCGCGCATTGGTGCTCAGAGCGCCTCTGTCTAGTCTGAAACCCACGCACCTGTGCAAAAAAGCACACCTTGTAAGCTTTTTTATGATATGTTGAAGGCCCATAGCCTTCTTAAAGATGATTCCATGCATGTTGTAATCTGCACCACACTTACATTCCCTCTCATATAAAGGGATCAATCAAAAACACATAGGCACTTAGGGGTTAAAAATCATTATTTTTCCTCTTTTTGATTTTTTATTTCGCCACATGGATGGCTTGCTTTGACTAAAAGTTGGAATCACTCTACATCACATATAAAACTTGCATTGGGACTAGAAATTGGATATCAAACGTTGAGTATGCTCTTCTCTCGCGCTCCAAAGCGATCTTGAGAATCAGAAAGAGGTTGAAAGACAATTTCATCTCCCTTAAAAAGATAAAATCT
>ML777710.1:316823-329998 GCA_009831015.1 Picea engelmannii
CACTTTTGTATTGAATGAGCAAGTGATGATATTTTGTGATAACTTGAGGATTGATTATATGTTTTAAATGTTATATCATCTCCAGTGTTTGTTGACAAGTGATATTATAGGCCATAGCAAATTTTGCAATCATTGACTTCGTCAATAATTACTGCTTTATGTGCTCATATATAATAAAGATAGTCATTAGTTTATGATGTACTAACCACTATTGCACATTTTAGTTTTATTTGCCTTGTCTCGCAAACAGGTGCCTGATCAGTGGAATACCTTCATTTTGACTATCTTTCTTGGCAGTAATTTGTGAAGGGGAAAACCTACTTTAACCTTTGAGCCTTAATCTATTGATCATTTTCCTTTCAATACCCCAGATTACTAGGGACGTCTCCCTTGGGATTAGCCACCCTGAATAGAAAGAGCCCCCCATCGAGGTGACAGTGGGTGGGGAAGCTCCTGTTACGCCAGTTTGACTCTTGCCTTCAAGCTACTTAACCTATCCTACAAACTGAGCGATAACAATCATCACTGTCACCTCAGTGAAGAAATTAACTGATAATTTTAATTATCAGGTCTAAGCTACAACCATTGTATTCATAATACTTGAGACAACCACACAATGAAATTACAAGTTCTGAAAATGGCAATAAACAAAGCAATTTTTAATTATAATAGACTGTGCATACATATATATATTTTTCCCAGCATAGATTTGCAGGGACCGTACCACCTGTATGGGTCTGTACATTCACAGGTTGTACCCAAGGCGACCGTACCACAAAACTGTGACTGTAATATAGCCCGAATTACATTACTCTTCTTCAAAATTACTGATAAATAAAATGTCCATACTATTTCCAGACCTGGGTATGGCTTCTTTTTCTCTGCTAATTGATAGTATGATTCGTACAGAATCTGTACCACTCGTGCGGATTCGTCTTTCATGTTGTTTGCTGGTTCAGCTTGCTGATGGCCCTGATTCGGCCTTCTTATCTCTGTTTAGTCTCCTTTTCCTGTCCAGTAAGACCCGACTTAGTCTACTCCTCAACCCTACTTGGTCTCCTCTTAACTGGGTTTGCTATTGGCCCTAGCTCGACCTCCTTGTCCTGCTTGATAAGGCTAGACTTGGTCTTATATCTCAACACTGCTTGGCCCCTTGTCTTCATTGGATTTGTTGCTGGCCCTAGCTCGACCTCTTTGGTAGGTTCCTCTTGACCTAACTCTCGACCTCCCTTGGAAGTGCCTCCTCTCTCAGTGGACTTGCTTCACTTCTTGAAGTAATAAGATAATGAGGCTTTCTAGGCTATTTGTAACCCTAGCCTTTTCTCTCATGCAATCCTGGCCCTAGGATCATCTCATCAATATCATAATCTAACAGTGTGGACTTAATCACTCATTGAGGCAACTTAAGTCACATCCAATGGTTGAGATTTAATCTTAAGTTGACTTGAGTGGTCCCCACCAACTAAAGTGCTGTCTAGACATAAGTTGGGCCTCTTACACACTACTATGTTGAAAAACTGATGCATGTAGGTTAAATTTAAAAAATTTACAGCATACAACCAACATACCAATACATCTTTGCATATATGAGAATCACTGAAAGTGAGACAATCACAGAGAGAACACAAGTATACCCTGGGAAACCCTCTTGGGGTAGAAAACCCAACCAAAATTTCTCTTTAGATTCTTCAACAAAGTACAATACCGGTACAAGACTTTAGAGTAACTAGCTAGGACTCAGAGGGCTGAAACAATATCTCTGTTTCAGCACTTACAAACTTCACAAATAGTTGAACTAACACTTACAGTAACATCTTGACAAAATCACCAAAAGATAATTGACTTTCCTTCTTGCTGTAGTAGACTTATGGCAGCTTTAACACAGTATTTGTAGCAACCTTATATCATCAAGGAACAGCAAAAGACTTCAACAAGAATAGAGTGCTTGTATCGGCAATATACTTCAACAACTAGTTGCCATATACCAGCAGAACACTCCAGCAACTAGCAGCCATATACCAACAGAAGATTCCAGTAGATATCAGTCATATACCAACAAAATACTTCAGCAAATAGATGCCTTGCCTCAGCAGAAGACTCCAACAAAACAAAGGTATCCAAATGTTAAGTGAATGCCCCTTTTTATAGGTTGGTTTGGCTGCCCTAAGCAACCCCCTATGAATGTATGACAACTATATAACAACTGTCATACTTGCCCTCCTTTGGCTGCCAAGAGTCACCTCCTAATGCTCCCAAAGGTCACATCCTTTGTCTCTTCTAGAGGCTGCCCTAAACTGCTGTCTTAGGATTGTATGACAGTTGTATAACAACTGTCATACCATCACCCTAAGCAGCCCCCCTAAGCTGGCCACTCCAACCGCCCTAAGCAACCCTCTTAAGCAACCTCCATAAGCTGGCCACCACAACCGCCCTAATTAGCCCTCTTAGAGGTGTTATGAGGTTGACACATGGCATATGGTTGTCTTGGCATAAGGTTGACACTTGTCATGTGTTTGATGCTTGACATAAAGTTAACACTATATCAAAACTTTATTTACATGGTTAGTTACAATAGGGAAATAACTTCCAAAGCTATATAATTCAACATACTAGACACCCCTAGTGTGGAAGAACTTGCCCGAGCTACAAAATCTAACTCTTAGTAACCTATCCTCTTCACTTTAGGTCGACTCTCCTTCGGCTCAAAGGGGGTATCCCTAGTAGGATTACTAAGGCCAAGCAATGAGGCACAAGGTGAAGTTGAGAGTAGCCTTAGTAGAATATAGTATTGGCATTTTTAGGGTTTTAAAATAGGTGATGGAAGGAAGTAGAGATTAGTGCCAAATCCAACAAGGGCAATGGAGTCAAGGTGAATCAAATGGATCGTGAGGTTAAGAGGAAACCCTCTTAAGAATTGGCCTATTTCATTCAAGGATTAGGGCTTAGAGATTAGAAAGAGTAATCCTTCACCCAATCAAGATTAACAATGGAGATTAGGGTTCAATAAGAAGGGATCCTCACAGGAATAACCTTCACCAACAAGATCAACTATGGCTTGATGAATTTACTTAATACATCTTCCTAGGGATCCAAAGGAAAAACAAAGCAAGGCACCAAATAATCACCAAACCAACAAAGGGAGGAATTACCCTAGAACATCTTTCCAAGTGGTAGATTTTACCCGTCAAGTAGATTGATCTAGATGGCTTGTAGAAAGCTCGAGCATTTCACCATTAATCCTTATGCACCAAATAAGAACCAAGATAGAGAAGGTTCAAGAATTGACAACAATCATCCACAGAGAAAGAACCCTTTACACAACCATATGCTCCAAGAAAGATATGTCAATTAAGCTCCAAAAGTCCAACCATGAGTGATAATGAGGAAGGGCATCTCTTTATATAGAGTGATGCTCATCTTCCTTTAGAATAAAATAATAATATCTCATGAGAGATCCTTAAATCTAGCCTATGGAGAAGTAAAATACAATTTTCTCCAACTATCTCGTTTAAAATACAAGAAACATGGAGTGGTCAAGCCACATGTACGATGATCCAAGTGAAAACAGCCCAAGAGAGAGGGATGTCTCCATAAGTGAGGAAAGAAAATGACCTAAAGTGCAATGTTTAGCCCCGAAAGGCCTCCAAATGGGTGTCTTCAACCAATCTCCACAAATCATGCAAATAAAGACTCCCAAGTCTCCTCCAAGGTGGATGTGTAAGTCTCCAAGGTGGAAAAGTCCTCCAAAATCATGGGTAAAACCCTCAAAGGGGGGTGGCCACTCAAAACCAGCTCCAAAAGTCACGTGTGAAGCCTTCAAGGTGTAGCAAGTTCAAGTCATGGGAGGGTCAAATAAGCCCAATAGAACCCTTCATGAGTGAGCAAAGCATCCTCCAAGGTGGACGTCCCCTCAAGTAATGTGACACATGCCTCTAAATGAGTGAATAAGATGAGATCTCAAAAATAAGGGATGTGGCATGGCATGAGAAGTCCCGGTACATGAAGACTAGCTCAAAACCGTTTTGCCCAATGCCTTGGGAACCGTGAACTGCCTCAATAAATGTGAATTGCCTTGGGAACTGTGAAGATGCCCAAAATCTGAATGCAACCAATGCCATGCGCAAACCCAGGGGGATTCAAAAAAGGGGCTATGCATCATCAAGTATTACATCATACGATCAACCAATATGCCATCAAACCCCACGAGTGCTCCGAATATCCAAGGCTCCTAGTGATGAAAATCATTAAGGGAGTGAAGAAATTCATTGAGATCACTCCTGTCAAAACAAGAGGTAACAGAGGCTCCAACTGGGGGACATGTGCTCTTTTTGGGAGTGCATGAGAACCTCATAATCTCGTTGTAACCTCCACATCTAGCTAAAACACCACACATCAAAATCTGGCTTTTACAAAACAGGGCACAAGCCATCAATGCCTATGATACATGAAATCAAGTCTAATGCTCAAAAGAGCTTATTCATGCTACACTACTGCTCAAAGGAGCTTATTCCTTTCCTACCCTACTGTAGCATGTGCCAGATGAGGGTGCTAGATGAAATGAGTGAGCCAATGCAGCCACCTTAGCTCCTCATCAGCACAATGACTTCTCCCTTTATGTTTGGTCATCATACAAAACAGGGACGCATTAAAATCTGAATGCTTGTATGCTGGAATCTCTGTGACTGCTGGTGGCAACCTGACACTGGGTAACTGCAAATGAAAGATGTCATTAAGTGGATGCAACATTGGACATGCTCTGCTACATAATCTGTTTATCCACTCCTGAAGAGGATTGCTGTAAACTCTGTCACACCACATAATATCCTGCTGCCTCCCTAGCAGCTCCAGAATTACTGCTTGGCTGCCACTTGAGCATTCAAAACACTGTCCAAATTCTTGCTGCTGAGGACCTGGTTTAAAACTATGTGAGATGGCTGAGTTTCTCTCATATGAAGGGCTTTATCTCTAATGAAACACATGTTGTTATAACTGCTGCTAAACCAAAAAATGTCCCTCTTCCCTTCTACCAGCTCTGAAACTTTTCTTCGGTTGTCATATGAGAATACATATTGCTGTCTAAATGACTGTTGCTGAAGCTCTGCTTCTAGGACTGAGGTAGCATGCTGAATGTTCATCACAAAAAAGGTATGATTTGTTGCTGTATCCTTGGTTCAATATTCATCACACAGGCTTCTCATAAATAACATATATTCAACCTCAAACCCTGTAGGATCTTCTGTTATCCTCCCTGTAGCACAAAGAATAGCCTCCGATAGATCATCATCATCTCCCATTTCTGCATTTTCCAGTGCTTTATTGAAGTCAGTTTGATCTCTGCTGAGCACACCAGAGAGTACTTCATATGGTGTCATTCTGAACCAACATTGTTTGATTTAGGACATCTCCGAGGACAGAATGCTATTGCTAAATTCTTCAAGTAGGCCTGTATAAAAACGCTGAGCAGGGTCTTTAGCATTGTTCAGTGAAGGTAATGCAGAATTTTCTGTGAGAACAGCATCCCTCTGCTTCGATTTGTTATCTGAATATTTCATGATTCTTTGTGTAGGCCTCCACCAAGACTTCTGAGAGGAAACATATTCCTTCAGATTGCAATCACTACCCCAGCCTGGGCTTATGTTTGATGCTGGACTGTTCAAACCAAAATTCATACCTTTACCACTTCTGCCTTATAGAAATGCAACAATTATCGAAAGAGCAGGGGTTATTTCCCAATCAAGTGATGGTATACTCACTAGTTTTACAGAGCTGGGCGATTCTTGCATCCTTGAAATGCTGTCACAAAAAAATGTTTGAAAAATGGATGCAAGGTCCTCCATACACGTTGCCGGTTGATGCCTTCCAGTGCTGATTATAACCTCATCTGGTGCAGCATTTCCAGTCATAGCAAACAGCTCACTCTCAAAACCTTCGATAAATGGCTCAGTTCTCAGATCAATATGTGCAGAGTCCCTGACAATGGACTGTGCAGTTAGACTCTTCCCTTCTAACTCCAGGGTGCTTTCTGAATGTTTGCATCTATACGCTGGTTTCTCCATTCACTCAAACTGATATACTGGACGCCATCTGGTCTAAAAGACCTTTTCTGAGATTGGCACTCCAACTCTTGTAACCTGATTGATCAAGGCTGTTACTAATCTTCACGTCAGCAGTGGGATCGCAAGGTACACGCAGAACAATCATAATATGTGGTTTGCTCCCCAGAACTTTGACAAAGAACAGGAGCCTTGGTATTGGATCGAAGAAAGGGACGTGCTTCTTCAATTCCAAAATCGTCTTGTATTACATGTGCAATACTGTATACATACTGTTCAACAAATCTATGTTCAAAAATAAAAATCTCACTTTGAAACAACAGAGAATCTGCATTCCTTTCACTCAAGCCTTTATCACGACGATTATGCACGATCTGTCAACTCCTTTTTCCGCTGGCTCGTTTCGATCTTCGTTCTTCAAGTGGACCACACTGCCCGCTCTCACAGGTCTGACTGTTACTTGAGCTGAGCGAACTGACTATGAGTGGTGTCTTGACGACGCACTGAGAACTCGTCGAAAACAAATCCCTCGGCTTCTGTCTCCTTCGACTGGTGGTCTACAGGCTTACCATCAGAATTTGCCATTGCAACGGCGTCTAGGGTTGAAGATTGCAGCACCCAAGTATCCAGATTTGCTCGCTCGTCGATTTCGAACTCACTTCGGGCTGCGCGCTGAGAATTTTTAGTGAACGCTTCGAGACGTATTACTCTGCGATCCGGATACCGCCTTTCCAGTTTGGAAGTACCCACATTCATCGCGGGTTGCGGATATTTCGGGTATGACCCTCTACCCTCAGATCGGGGACGTGGCTTTGCATGCTGCATCCTTTGATAGCCCGATATTTCACAAAGATTTGTTGAAACCGTAGAGTTTTCTCTCACCGGTTGTGCTTTGATATAAGGGAACCCTTCTTCCTGATCGATGGTATTCAAGCCCGTGGCATCACCGGACAGATATCGAGACTTGTCCGCCGTTGAAATGCGCTCTGAATGACCAATCGCAGCTACAGGATAAAGTGCTAGTCCAGTCTCATCGTCTTGCCGCCTGAAATAGTTTTCTTGTTTGTTTGCTACGCATGGGTATCCATCAATTCTGTCTTTCATATGAGCATCTGAAAATGAAGGGAGCAGCCTCTGTATTAGGATTCCATGAAGCAAACAATTGTGATCATACTCATCAAAGAAGGGAGGGCTATCAAACTGTAAAATATATGACCTGTGCCTGCTTTGTTCGAACTCAATATGTAATTCTGTTCTGGACAATGTATCTTCAGTTCTGCCTCTCACAAAATCAGAGACGTGAGGGCTTATTTCTTGAACCTCAAGGGACTTTCCAATTTCTACCCCATTAATGACTGTCTCAATCTCCTTTTCATTCTCAAAGATACCAGAAACATAGTCATATTTATTACTTCCACCAGAATCCAGGTCTTCTGTTTGATCTTATGGGCTAACAAAAATCTGATCACGTGACAGGTTCTGTAAGTCAGCTGCAGTGTTGGTGGAAGACTGCCCATTTTTCAGACTGATGGTGGTTTGTTTCATTGCTTCATCATGCGAGGAGGAAGAACCAATATCACCAAAAACCCTTAAGCCTGTGTCATGCCCTTCATCTTCACTTGGATTTTCTCTAAGATCTGAATTAGATACTTGGACTTTGATAGAGATCGGTCCTGTTGCGGGGCTGGGCTGTTCACAAAATGCCGTGTCCACATTAAAATCTGGGCTGTCTTCAATAACTGCTTCATCATCTTCAATAGGGCTGGGAGCTTCTTCAATGGAGGTTTGTGCACCATACACTTGCTTGAATCTTTCCACAATGGGCAGCCATCGCTCATAATCATTAGGGCCCCATCGTTTGCAAAATGCTTCAACAAACCCTGCAAAAGACAATATTTTTCCTTTGCCAAGACTTTCAAACTATCTCCTTGCATCTCATTTGAGACTAAATGCAAAATTTTTCATCATATCATCTTCATGAACAATGCTAATGCTTAAATCGAATTCGGTGAAAGATGAAATATGTAATATGACTGAATTGTCACGTCCATAAAAACCTGGAATTGCTCTTGTAAGCACTTGGGCTCTCATGAGGAAACCTCGAGATATTGGAAAAGTCAAAAGGAGTACTCAGCATACCAATCGGCTATCCATGAAGGCAATTCCGTTTTTCTTTTGCTTCTAATTCTTCAATGGAAGGCTGAAAAATGAAAATATGAGATGAACAATGATCATACCTTATACCAATACCAAGGTGGAGTCGCCAAGGTGAGCTTTTCTTCAATAGCCTTCAAATTGATGGGTGTCCTTGCCTCTACACCCAACAATACCTTCAAAATCTGTAAGGAACAAGGGCTTTGTCCCTTCATGGAGTCGCTATGTGAGAAGGAGATCTTCAATAAAACACTCTCACAAATGTGTCATGAAGCATAGTCTTCAAATTTCCGGGTGAACAGACTTTATCTCGGCAACGACGCAAAAATTTTACTACCCAAGTTGTACTTAATGATAAAATCCCTAATCCACAAGGTACAACTCGAAGGGAAACTGTTAGGACGGTCACCACTCTCACCTCAGTAACCTATCCTCCTCACTTTAGGTCGACTCTCCTTCGTCTCAAAGAGGGTATCCATAGTAGGACTAATAAGGCCAAGCAACGAGGCACAAGGTGAAGTTGAGAGTAGCCTTGGCAAAACATAGTTTTGGGGGTTTTAGGGTTTTAAAATAGGTGATGGAAGGAAGTAGAGATCAATGCCAAATCAAACACGGGAAATGGAGTCAAGGTGAATCAAATGGCTCATGAGGTCAAGAAGAAACCCTCTTAAGAATTGGCCTATTAGGGTTTAGAGATTAGAACCAAAAGGAAGAGCAATCCCTCACCAAATCAAGATTAACAACGAAGATCAAGGTTCAACAAGAAGGGATCCTCATAGGAATAACTTTCACCAACAAGATCAACTAGAATTTACTTAATACATCTTGCTGTTGAAATATTGTAATTGCAAAGAGTATTCTATTGATTATTGAGTCATTATTAATTAGATCAATCCCCTTTTGTGGATTGATCATGTCAGGCTTTGTAAATGACCAAATCACCTTTTCAGATTGGTCAAACCCTAATTATATCATGCAATTTAAGAAGTCGGGCCCATGCCTAATTAAAGTGGTTTTAACCACTAAGTGAAGAAGTCGACCCTGCCCAGTGAAGAGACAACTCCCTAGTGCCCGCCAACTAATATAAATAAGAGAGGCTAGCGCCTCATTCATTCACTCACTCATTCCACTCGACAAGTGCGCAAGTTTGGAGATAGCTGCAATTGGGAGAAGAAGGAAGAGAGAGGCGCATTGCTTAGTGTTGGATATTCTCTAGTGTTTTGGTTTATTGTCTTGGCATTGTATTGGCTATCTATATTAAGGAAGTTTTTGCTGGGTTTTCTCCCCCATGAGGGTTTCCCAGGATAAATGTTGTGTATCTTGTGATTGTGTTTCTCTCAGTGATCCTACCTATGCTATTGTTATCTAGTAAATTGAAAAGAAACTTAATAGCTGCTCTAAAATTAACACTTGCTAGGGATCCAAAGGAAAAACAAAGCAAGGCACCAAATAATCACCAAACCAACAAAGGAAGAAGAAAGGAATATCTCTAGAACATCTTTCCTCCAAGTGGTAGATTTTACCCTTCAAATGGATCTCTCTAGTTAGCTTGTAGAAAACTCAAGCATTTCACCATTAATCCTTATGCACCAAATAAGAACCAAGATATAGAAGCTTCAAGAATTGACAACAGTCATTCACAAAGAAAAAACCCTTTACACAACCATATGCTCCAAGAAAGATATGTCAATTAAGCTCCAAGGAGTGAAAGCTCCAAAAATCCAACCATGAGTGATAATGAGGAAGGGTATCTCCTTATATCGAGTGATGCTCATCTTCCTTTATAATAAAATAATAATATCTCAAGAGAGATCCTTATATTTAGCTTATGGAGAAGTAAAATACATTTTTCTCCAACTATCTTGTCTAAAATACAATAAACATGGAGTGGTCAAGCCACATGTACAATGATCCAAGTGAAAATAGCTCGAGAGAGAGGGACTTCTCCATAATTGAGGAAAGCAAATGACCTAAAGTGCAATGTCTAACCCCCAAAGGCCTCCAAATGGGTGTGTCTTCAACCAATCTCCACAAATCATGTAAGTAAAGACTCCCAAGTCTCCTCCAAGGTGGATGTGTAAGTCTCAAAGGTGGAAAAGTCCTCCAAAATCATGGGTAAAACCCTCAAAAGTGGGGTGGCACCTCAAAACCAGCTCCAAAAGTCGTGTGAAGTCTTCAAGGTGTAGCAAGCCTCCTCTAATCATGTGAATCATCCCCTCAAGTCATGGGAGGATAAAAAAGGCCCGATAGAACCCCTCACGAGTGAGTAATTCCTTCTTCAAGGTGGATGCCCCCTCAAGGAATGTGACACATGCCTCTAAATGAATGAATAAGATGAGATCTCAAAAATTGGGGATGTGGCATGGCATGAGAAGTCTTGGTACATGAAGAATAGCTCAGAACCAGTTTGACCAATGTCTTGGGAACTGTGAACTGCCTTGATAAATGTGAACTTTCTTGGGAAAAACTTGAATGCAACCAATGCCATGCCCAAACCCTAGGAGGATTCAACAAAGGGGCTATGCATCATCAAGCACTACATCATATGATAAAAAAATATGCCATCAAACCCCATGAGTGCTCCAAATATCCAAGGCTCCTAGTGACGAAAATAACTAAGGGATTCACTGAGATTACCCCTGTCAAAATAAGGGGTAAAGGGACCAATCAACCTTATCACATGCCTTGTCAAAGTCAATTTTAAGAAACAAAGAGTCCTGGCCAGTCTCTCTAGCCCATTCCATAGCCTCCCATGCAAAGATCATCATGTCAAGGATGAACCTGCCTTAGACAAATCCAGTATGTTTTTGTCTAACAATCCGTCAACCTTATCATATGCCTTGTCAAAGTCAATTTTAAGAAACAAAGAGTCCTGGCCAGTCTCTCTAGCCCATTCCATAGCCTCCCATGCAAAGATCATCATGTCAAGGATGAACCTGCCTTAGACAAATCCAGTATGTTTTTGTCTAACAATCCGTCAAGCAACTCTTCACATTTGGAGAGGAAGCGCCAAAATATTTTAGGAGATGCTAAGAAGAGCAATGGGTCTCCATACCCCAATAGTGTCTTGAGACGCATTCTTTGGAATCAACTTAATAACCCCTTGACTGAGAGCAGTTGGCAGATTGCCAAAGGAGAAGGCCTCATTGGCCAATGGCCATACCAAAAAGGTCTCCCACAATAATGTTCCACATTGCCTTGAAGAATTCACATGACAGTTCATCAATGTTGGGTGACTTACCATTCTTCATAGAGGTAAGGGCCTCAAAGAGTTCCTCCTTAGGGAGCACAACATCCAACTGATCACTGTCTGCCACACTGACCTTCCCATGGATAAAGGTTGGCTAATCTGGTGGGGTGCTGCTTTTTTATTTCTTTCATTTTTTACACAGTTTAGCATGTATTCTTTGAGAGAGTAGAGTGATATGAATGAAATTCATTGTTTTCTTCAAAACTCACTTCATATGTAACTCATCGCTTTCATCATTATCAGAACCCAATTTCTGTAACGCATTGTTTTAAATTTGTTTAACAGAACCCCCTTGGTATATTTATAGTCTCATTTTCCGAGTTGTAATCCATGATTCTTTAAAAAATTCTTACTATGTTTGAGTGTATTTAATGTAAGTTCATGCATTTGTAACTTGGGATCTTTACAGGTATTTTCAAGTCACCATGAGTTGTTGGACAGCGGGTTGTGTGACATTGTGGTTGTTTCTACACCAAATATGACTCATTATCAAATCCTCATGGATATTATAAGCCATCGGAAGCCTCATCACATCCTTGTAGAAAAGCCTTTCTGCACCAAGGTAGAGGATTGCAAAAGGGTAAGTGTTCTTTCCATCATTCCTATGATCAGGAATTGGACTTTGATATATTTTCTCCAGAAATAAAAAAAGGAATCATCTAATTTCTCTCCAAAAATCATAGATGTCCAATTGAAAGGATAAGGGTTTCTATGCATCTAAGGGAATTTTTTTAACCGACTGTACTGATTATACACAAGACTAATTGATATCCACATCGAATAAAATCCACAGCTTGATTAAACACATTGATTTTCATGCAGAGCTATTAATGGTAAGCTGGAATGCTCTGTTAAGCCAGAATCCGTACCTGTTTAAACTGCATACCTTGATGTTGCTTGACATCTTCTTCCTTCAAATGTCACTTCAAACATGTTTCTTGAGAATAAACCTCATATGCCTGTACTCATAGCTTCCTTGCTTTTCAGGGCTGTATTTTTATGTCATTATATGACAATTGAAACAAATTTTATGAAAGCTTTCGGACTTTACCTATTATTGTCCTCTTATATTAGTGTCCTATTATTGTCCTTCATTCCTATGATCAGGAATTGGACTTTGATATATTTTCTCCAGAAACAAAAAAATGAATCATCTAGTTTCTCTCCTAGAAAAAATCATAGATGGCCAGGCAAAGTTTGAAAGGATAAGGGTTTCTATGCATCTAAGGGAATTTTTTTAACTGACTGTACTGATTATACACAAGACCAATTGATATTCACATCGAATAAAATCCACAGCTTGATTACACATATTGATTTTCATGCAGAGCTATTTGTTAAATTTACATACAGCAGCGAGAGCCATTCTCCTGGAGGATGGCTAAAACCCTAGACAAGATCTAGGGCCCCCAGTGCACTCCTGGGGTATGTGGTCTGGGACCAAATTGATAAAGACCCTAGACAAATGTCTAGGGCCCCTGGTCTAGGTCCAGGGTAACCATGCCTGGGGCATGGGAGTCTTGGTCTGGGACCAAGCATTTGAAGTCCCTAGATATGTCTATGGCCCCTGGACTAGGTCCAGGGTAACCATGCCTGGGGCATGGGAGTCTTGGTCTGGGACCAAGCATTTGAAGTCCCTAGATATGTCTAGGGCCCCTGGACTGGATCCAGGGTACCCATGCCTAGGGCATTGGGTTCTTGGTCTGGGACCAAGAGAT
>ML777710.1:362895-376538 GCA_009831015.1 Picea engelmannii
TTGCTAACCCTAATAAGGTGACGTCCTGCTGATTTTAACTTTTGTTTGGATAGAAAGGTGCGGCCTAGTCATCTTATCATAGCCGTGGAGTTTTATTGCATTTTTGCTGGTTGAATTTGTCAAAACGTAACTCCTTGGCTAGCCTACCCTAAAACTGCAGACAACAAGTTTTATATAGGTGACGTCACATGCTTTGACCTCTTGCTTATGCTTGCTACGTTGTGACATTTATCATCTATCTTGATAGGCATTGAGTCATTAATTGCATTTGTGAGCTGATTTGCTAAAACGTTCCACTCAATTGTCTCAATTTTTGACCTAGAAATAGGGCTGACGTCATCATCATTGCAGCAACAATATATATGACGCAACAACATTATATGTATGAGTTAATTTGAGATAGTTATTGCATTGTGAATTAATACAAGGTTTTAATTGTGAACATTGAATGCTTATTATCTCTTATGCTTTGTTGAAGAAGTGATATAAGTTATCAATCTTTGCTTAGCCATCATTGACTTCGTCAATAATAGCATTTGATCATTTGCTCATATATATGATAAAGATAGTCATTTATATCTTGAAGTACTAACCCACTGCAAGCACATATTCTAGTTATTTGTCTTGTCTCGCAAACAGGTGCATCTTCAGTGGATCTTTCTCCTTGACTATCTCGTTTGGGCAGCAATCTGTGAAAGGGAACTTCTTTGACTTGGTCCATTATCCTTTAGCCTTTCATTAACCCAAACTGCTTAGGGACGTCTCCCTTGGACTAGCCCTCCTAAATAGAAAGAGCCCCCCATCGAGGTGACAGTGGGTGGGGAAGCTCCTGTTACGTCGGTTTTAAGCCCTGACTCAAGCTATCTAAACCCCTCCTACAAACCGTGTGATAACAGTGCCCACACTATTCTAGATCATCTGTGTGTTGATGGCCATTTGTGTTATGGCATTCATCATGTCCTACTGCCCTTTGGCTAGGTCATTTAGGATGGCCTGGGTACTGTCATGCGGTGTCTCGGGGCTTTTCCCCTTGCCCTCTGGTGTCTCATGCCTGTCACCCATAATCCTCTCTATCTTTGCCTCTGTCCCCGAACTGATATGATCCCTATCTTTGTCTTCTGCCTTTGGCTCTGTATCTGACTGAGTATGGAAAGGAGTGTAGTCCCTCCTGTTCCTGTCCCTTCTGTCTCTACTGTGACCCCTACGGTACTGAATGTACTTGTCCCCGATGTGACCTTGGCCCTCTTGTCCCTAGAATCATGGGATCATGAGATATCACTTCTTCATAGGCTGTCAGGAAGAAGGCTCTGATACCATTGAAATATCCCAAATCCTCTGATCTGGATATTTACTACTGCACTATTGATCTGGCTGTGGATCTGATACTCTAGGGGTTTCTGGATTCATTTTAAATGTTTATGCTTGCAGTTTTTGTAGTGTTTATGTGTTTATAACAATCATGCAATGGTTTTGGAGAACATAACAACTCAACAATTTCTATTAAGCAGAATAACTGAAATGACAATATTGCATGCGGGAAAATAACTGAAAACTCTCAGCTAGATCAAGAAGAGATGGATCTTAGCTGGAATACAACCAAAATGCTAAAACAAAATACCCGATATGGTGAAGATAGGTAGATCTATGGATGCGAGTGAAGATCTACTGCATGCGAACCCATAACTGATGCATGCACCCTGTTATCGCACAGTTTGTAGATGGGAGAGAGGCTAAAGGATAGTAGGTCAAACTGGCGAAACAGGACCTTCCCCACCCAGTGTCACCACAATGGGGAGGCTCTTTCTATTTAGGGAGGCTAGGCCCAGGGGAGATGTCTCGGGTAACCTGGGGTTTTGAAAGGGCAAAGGCTAATAGTACAAAGACAAATTTCCCCCTCACAGATTACCACCAATCAGATAGTCCCGGCTAAACAACCAATAATAGAGTATAACCAAAGAAAAGAGAAGCACCTGCTTGAGACAACACAACAAGGAGACTAATACGTGCAATCTTGGTTAGTACTTCATAAATCAATGACTATCTGATATTCAATATAAGCAGTTTTTAAAAGTAAATATTGACGAAGTCAATGTTTGCAAAATGGCAATGATAAATATGTCACTTGTCAATAGATACAAAAATGATATGGCATCCAATGTAATCAATCAATGCTCAATCTAATAAATGCCCTCAACTACCATTCAATTGCTTATAAAGTGAAACGTTGCTGCATCAAGATGAAATAACCAAGGGTGACGTCAACATTCTAGGGTTAGTGTAGTTAGGGTTTCAGTTTAAAAGAAGTTTGAGAGTGTTTGGATTTGATTTCACTTCAACACTGGAGGCTAGAGATCAGTGCCTTAGGGTTAAATGGAGTCAGAAAGTGAAGGATGCACAAGTTGAAGGGGACGAGATTCCAAAGGACTAGAGGGAAAGGTTTCAAGGTGCTGCTAAAGCAGGGCCTCAAAGACGGAACCCTAGGGGAGAGAGGCTCACTCCGGTGTTGAAAAAACAAGGCCTCATGCTCTCTCCTCCTTCCTGGCAAACGGTTAGCTCAGATAAAGCACAAAAACAAGACGAGAGAGCTTAAAGAGGGAGAGTGTTGTTGCAACAAGGCTCTTTCTTCAAACCCTAAGGAAAAATGACCCGAGGTGTAGATAACCTAGGCCTAGGACGTCTCCCTCTCTTGGATTTCTAAAGGTACGACTAGCATAAAGGAAGAAGGAAAAATGAGTGTAGCTATGGCTAGGCTCTCTCTTTCCTCTTCAATGGCTTAAAGTTTCTCTATCAGGGGACATGAGACAACGACCTACTTGTGTGTTTGTCCCCTAGGGTTTTGATTCAACAATTTTATAAGCAATATGCAAGAAATTTAAACTACAACCATTCAATAAGAAGTTTTGCAGAAAAAACACTTACAATTCATGAAGAAATAACCATGCAAACCTTAGTTGCAACACCTTCCTTCAAGAGAAACACCATAAATAACAAAAAATCTCTTCCTTCAACAAGTGCACATCACTAGTTCAGCCAAAAACCCCAACAGGGCGCTAAAATCAGACCTCACTATGAGTGAGTGATCATTGATGATAAAAATGAGAGTCAAAACCCTCAATATATAGTGTATCAATGATCCAATTTTACCTTTTAGGTCATAAAAAAGGCCGACAAGGCCATAATGTCAAAATCATACTGTTTTTACATTAAATGCTAAGTCAAAGCCCTAAACAAGTAAAAATGAGAGTAAAATCCCCTTCAAGGGAAGCATTGGCCCTTTCTAGGGCAAATGAGACACCAAGGAGCAAAACGTTAGCCCCCCAAGGGCCTCTCCAACATGCCACACGTGCCACTGCTGCCCAGTCTGCCTCCAAAAGCATCCATGAAGCTAGATGACGTCATGGTGAAGTTGGAGACGTCCCAAGCCTTCCAAGACTGGCGTTCCATTGAAAAGGGGTCATTCCCCCCAAGTCTAGTCCTGCCGGAGTGCCTCTGATGGAACGTCCTCTTCCTCTTCGGTGCAGAAGCCCCGATCCATCTCCATCCTGTCTCTACCCCCTGATGGGGTCTCAACATCCATCTGGTGGGCTCTTCAACCCCATGGAGGTTCGAACTGGCCATCTCCCCATGTGTACCGGTCCAAATGGTACCTGTCCGTCGGGCATGGTCCTGCACATCAAAAGCTACGCCCTCCATGGGCTCATAGCAATGTTAATCACATCTCATCATCAATATTATTAAACATATGCATAAAAACCCTAATACATCAGTCAATAGCTCAAAGACATTACAAAAACCTGCAATACAAGATTGGAGAAAAAGACTAGACTTCCTATTGGGCTAGTATCCACAAGAAAAGGAAAGTTTCCAGGAAGATTTCATCCAAGCCATGTGAGTGAGGTAATGTGGCTAGGGGATGTCCAGACATGTGGGTGTAGTGAGGGCCAAGGATGCATAATGTTATCTATGAGTGCCTTTATAGAAGGCGAGCTGTACCTGTCATGGATGCATTTTTTCCAAGCCCGTTCTTGCCTTTATTCTTTTGCTTTTTCTTTTTATTCAAGGGCTAACCAGAGGACACTACCTTGGCATGGTGACCAGAGCTGACAATGTTACCCACAAGTACTTTCACAGAGATGAGAAGGCTGGCTCGTGATGAGACCCCCTTTCCCTTGGCCATGCAACCAAAGGTCACTGCCCTGGCGTGGTAACCAGATGGTGGCAATGCCATATTGTTAGGTATCCATGAACCTAATAGGCTGGCTCGTGATGAGATCCCCTATCCTCTGACTAGATCTTGTTTGTTATTTTTCGGGTCCCTCTTGTTTCTTGCCGAGAGGCCTTTTATTGCCTTCTCGGGGATCCCTGGGCGAAGCATCTTGAGGTTTCATTTTCAGGCTTTTGTCTTTTACCAGCTGCTTTTAACTTCCGGGCCTTTAGCCCCTTCTTCCCACGAGATAAGATGCAATCCTACAAATAGGTCAACCCAATGCTCGGACAAGGGGAATGGGATAAATGAGCGGGAGATAAGATGAAACAGTGGTGTTATGATGGGAGCGGATGATGGTTTTTTAGAAATTTCCCAGTGGCAAACCAAGACCTATGGGCACAGGCTTGCTAGGGCACCCTATCAATCTCCCCAAGCATGGTCAAGTGGGCTAATGTAAGATCCAAGCAGTTGTTAGAGATAAAAGGAATCAGATGCATATATTTAAAGGTTTCAATGATCAAAAGTGACACATACCATGATACCTGGACCAATTACCTCATGGAGCAAGAACCTCTTCCGATACAAGACCAAGCCGATGGTGATGGATGCTGCTGCTGCTGACAAGACAAATCTGATGGAAGAAGAAAAGGATGGGCCCTCCAGGGCCATGCTCAGGTCAATCCTGCTCTCGGTACTCTATGTCTAGGACCTGTGGGCCTCGAGACATGATCTCCTAGTTATCCCTAAAAAGTGGGGATAACACACCCGACAACTCTTATGGCAACTGTCACTAGCTAAGTCACCTGACATGTCCAACCCCCCCCTCGTGTCGCAAATCCTACGTGTCGGACACCAAATGGTAGGATACATGTCGGATACTCGTTTAGAACATTTCATGTTCATAGGACACGCGTGTCTTGAAAATATGACACGTGTCTAGCTCATAAAAGGACCCTGGCTCATGTTTTCTCATGCAAGTTGCAGCTGTGAGGTGTTTCAGTGTGCAACTAAGGGTTATTTTGCCTTACTAATTCTATTTAAAGAGATCCCCACCCCCTCCATTTTACCCGCCCTAGTAATTAATGGTAATATTAAATTCTTAAAGTAAAAGGATTCATCCTTTTACTTAAATTTTTAACATTACCATTAATTGTTTCAGGATGTTTGAGAGTGGTTCCAACCTCATTGGAATTCATATGGAGAAAGTAGAATTTTGGGTCCCATTCAAAATTCAACGGACTTAACGGTTTTCAAGATTTCAAGATTGCCAGGATTGCAATGTTTCCACTAGATTCTATCATGTAAGAGGTTATGAAACTGGCATTTAATCAAGGGCACCATACCCTTTATGTACCTCGATGTTGGTGGCATTGATTGTTGAACTCTTCTGTCACGACCCCAGTAAAAATGTACCCTTCACTCAAGTATAAAGTCTTCTGTTGAACTCTTCTCTTTGTCATTGTGTCAAGTGACTTAGTGGTGCACACCAACCTCTGTCTTATTTGTAGGCACTGGGCAGAGAGAAGAGTGGTTGCATTTATGTTAGTAACTTAGTAACTTAGTAGTTACTAAGTTAGTACTAGTTTTATGATTGATTTGTATCATCATCATGTAACTGTTTACAGTTTAATTATTTCATTTTTGTATGTGTAATTCATAATTTAAATTTTGATATATATATATATATATATATATATATATATAACATGTCCTCCGTGTCCTATTTCCTGGGGTCGTCATGCCCGTGTCAGATACTTGTATTTCCGTGTCCTCTGTGTCCCGTGTCCCCGTGTCAGGTGACTTAGGTTGCTGGAGACTGGAATATTCGCCCTGGTGGCTAAACTCCTCGGATATGCCTGGAAACTGTCACAACTGGGTCACCCTAGCCCCGAGCAACCTCTCACTGACTGTCGGCCTGAAGATCTGGCCTCTATTGATATGTATGAACTTCGAATGAACTCCCTTGGGGGGTTGCGCACCTCCTAGGCTCTCGTAATGCACTCTAGTGATCCCATCGTCAGAAATTGGATCCAACTGTCTCAAACTGTGTGCCCTGGTCTCCTCTGTACTAGGTCAGAAGGGATTTCTCGGATCTGGCTTGGTGATCTCTCTGGGTTTCCAATTGTACCTCCACAAGAGCTGCGCACTATCTAACTGGAAAGTGCACCTTGGATGAATCCCTTGTCAGAATGACTCACAAAATGTCTCAAAAGAAGCGCCCTGCTTCCTCCTCAAATGGGTTGGAAGGAAACTGTTGGATATCCTTTGATCGGATCTAGCTAACTCCCCGAGTCTCTTGATCCTCATGCATTCACCCTGCTGAAGTGCGCCCTAGCTGACTGAATGGTGAACTGCTGCTGAATACTTGTGAAGAATCTGTGTGATCCTTTCGGTGACTAGGGTGTGTCTCTCAACACCGAAATCAACCTGTGGTGGTGGTTTCCTCTAGAAACCCACAAAACAATGGAAGTCGACCTCCCCCCTATGGAACTTGTTTCCTCAACTCAAAATCGTCAATAATGCCAAATTAGGTCGAACTCACACCTTTTATCCTTCTGTTGTCTAATTCTCCGTTGACATGCATGGCATAAGCGACTTTCCCTTAAGTTATTATTAATTATTCACTTAAGTCACTTTAACCCCCTTTTCTGATCTAATTAAATGTTCACTTTACCCTCTTAGGCGCTTTTCCCTTTTTTATGTCATTTTTGGTTAGACTTTGATGAAATCACATTAATTAGAGAAATTGTTCCCCTTTCTGCTCCACTATAGTCTATGAGAATTGGTAGACTACTCAGTCGCTCTCTGTTGGGTCATCGTAGGGAAAGGGACATCACACTATTCCATCTAACCCGTTAATGTGCTGATCAAGTTAACAAGGGGTAGTCTCGTTCTTCAAAGAACATTCAATTTGGTAAAATTCAATTCAGCACAATGGCCAATTTGAGTAACAATCAGTTTGTTGCAACATTCAATTCTCTTTTTCTTTTGCTTACATTTTGCATTTATCTTAACTTTTGGCTTTTGAAGTGAAGTAATCGAGTTCTGGAGGAGATTTAGAAGTTGTAATCTACAAGAACATGAATCCATAATGGTGTAAAGAAAGGTCGATCAAGTGAAGTATTATTTCAGCTGGACAATGATTGATACACATCCTACAATCCTATGAAAGGGTCACTGCTACAACTCTGTTACAATCATTTCCATGGATGATGACTCCTCAACAATGACTTGATTTTCACGGGCCATGAAATTTACACGCTGAAAGGAAGAGAACATTATTGTAATAATTGTTGAAAATATCTATGATTTCTCCCTATATCTCTGATTTTTTCCCCAGTTTTTCAGGTAGCCAATATTTCTGAGTTTTTTACAAGTTTTTCAGGTCCAAGTTTATGCTTGTCGATATTTTGAAATTTCTGATAATTTCACTGATATTTCCTATAAATCTTTTTCTGGACCCTTGGCGACATGTTTCCTGAAACAATATCAGCAACATTGTGTTGCAATCACTACAAGGTAACATTAAATAAAATAATTTCAATGAAAATGATGGGTTTTTAGTGTACATGCCTTGTAATAAATTTCCAAAACTCTTGTGGTGGAAGATTTGCTCTTGTACAAGAAGCTTGAGGTATGGAAATTCTTTTCTTTCAATCCCTATGACTCACTGAGACACAAGTTGGAAGCAAATACTCTTGTATAGAACTATGGAATTCTCAAAATTATGATAACTCTTAGCTTCACTTAAATAGATTTGCATAATCTACAATGATAGAAACTAACCAGGAAAAGGATTAGTCTTTATCCTTCAACTACGCACATGCATTCAATAAAAATAGGATATAGCTATTAAAGAAAACAATACCAATCAAGAAAATATTAAATGCATAATTCATATCCTTTCATACTAAAAAGTTAGCTAAATTAATAAACAATCGTTTCAGAATATTGAATTCTTTATCAAATATTGCTTTTGTGGTTGTAAAATAGAGTCAATATGAAGTGTCTTAACTGCAAAATAGGGCAATGATTGTAAATCCAATTCAACGTCCCTGCTACAGGCAAGAACAATAAATGATAGACTATAACATTCTTGTGAATTTGAGGAAACACTGGGTTTGATCAAATGCTTGCATTTATTTTCCTCTTCTAAAACTATACTTGCACAGGTCATAGAAGCAGCTACGGAAAGGCCTGATATATTAGTACAAGTTGGGTTGGAATATAGATACATGCCACCCATAGCAAAATTGATCAAGGAGGTCAAGACTGGGGTGCTTGGGCGAGTGTGGATGGTGGCAATTAGAGAACATCGATTTCCTTTCCTTGTCAAGGTGTGTAAAACTACAAGCCATGAAATCTAGTTGGTCCAATTCTGTTTATGCAATGGAAAATACAAGTCCAGAAATATACAAATTCAATATGCTTCAATATGCTTTGTGCTACACCAAAAGAAAAATATATAATGTGCAACTTGTTTAAAGAGATATTGTTTTGACTTTTTTTTATGGTTACTTATGACTTGACGAATTCTCCCTTTCTCTTGTACAGGTTAACAATTGGAACCGGTTCAATGCCAATACAGGGGGCACCTTAGTTGAGAAGTGTTGCCACTTCTTTGACCTCATGAATCTGATAATTGGAGCGAATCCTGTTCGGGTGATAGCTTCTGGTTCACATGACGTCAATCATAAGGATGAAGAATATGATGGGAAGGTTCTCTTCTTCTACCTTCCATTTTAGCTTTGTTTTTCCAGAAAAAAACTATTTTTTCTTATATATATGAAACTTTACTTTAGTGGAAGTAAACTAAAAATTGTTGGTGGAAGTTTGAATTGGCATAGCTGGTAAGATTTGAAATTTGATACACATTTCAAACCTTCCTATGCATTTGTTCTTTTATCCATCTAATGTTAAAGGATTCTGGGTTTTGTATAGCGACAGTCTTGTCAAATAGTGTCTCCTGCTTGAAGAAGTCTGTAGACTGCAGATTACATTCGAAATGAGTTTTATTACAATCCTCTAAGACCAGATAGCTCAATATGATAGTTCTGTCTGTTACCCAGTATGATGCATGTGCATGATCTTGAGCACTTTGTTAGCGGTGGCAGATACTTATAGGTGTTCCAGATGGTTGATTAATATTTTCCAGGGACATATTATGGAAGCACATTTTTCCTTTCATTACTGTTATGGTTCCCCAAGAACAGACCACTGTTCAACGGTGGGTGCTGTGATTTTTAGAGAAAGGTGTCTACTGCAAAGTGACTAGCTCATGTCCCTGAGTGTTGATGTCATGTTTTAGCGGATTCAGCATTATGATGATGATCTTGTGGTTTATTGGTTAGGTGGGTGCATATCACATTGCCCCCTTTTATCATTTGATTATAATCATTATTTATATATGGTTCTAGGATTTATAATGTGTCATTACTATGGTTGATATGGGTGTAGGGCTTATGTGTGAGTGCCCTAGTGGATTTGAGATGTATGTTCACTATATTCACTTGATTATCATGTATACTATGGTCTTTTAAAGGGTGATCTCCTTATTCATACATGTTGATAGTGATTGGGCTGATTTAATGTTTAATTAATAATTACATATGCCATTATTAGATGGGGGCCTCTTACACTAGCGCTCTAGCTCCTGGGATGATTTTTCACTAGCATTATGGTTTGTTTAGTGGTTGAGATAATGTTAATATGGAGCACTACCCCCTTGCACACATTTGGAGGGCAAGGCCGTCCTCTCTCATTGACAAGTGGCTACATACATGGTAGATTTTGGGCACAAGTACACATGCTTTTTGACTCTCTTTTTGCTAGCTATTGGCATCTATTTGACTAGCCGTTTGACTTGGAGGACTGTGCTCACTGCTATTCATGCATTTGTGGGTTGACTAGCTGTTAGAGGCTATTTTGGGCATCAATTTACACTTGGCACTCATTCTCTCTTATCTTAGAGGTTGGACTTGCTTCATGGAGACTTGTACCACCTTGCTCGGACCTCCATGGGGTTGAAGAGCCCATCAGATGGTCGCTGGGATGGCAGAGACAGGACAACATTGTGATGAGCCATTGCACGAGAAGAAAGAAGGACGTTCCACCCAGGACACTTTGGCAGAGCCCGGCCTAGGGGGGATCACCCACTACAGATGGGACGTTTGCTTCTGATGGACAGGACGTCACCTGAGAGAGCTGGACGTTGTCTGGAGCATGTGGCAGGGTGCTGAGGTCATTTGGCACGTGTGGCAGCTTGGAGGAGCCCTAGAAGGGCCAACGTTTGGTTTTTTGGATGCTGTGCTTGCCCAAAAAGGGCCAACGTCTCCCTCAGAAGGGCTTGACGTCCCCCTTTTAGTTCATTTTATGACACTTTTTTGGCAATTAATGCAAAAACAGTGTAAATCTTATTGTCAGCCTTGTCGGTTGTTTTAATGACCTAAAATTTAATTAAAAGGTCATGTATTGGTATAAATAGAGGACGTTGCCTCTCATTTTAAACATAACATAACTCACTCTCTTGTGAGAGATATACTTTTAGTCTTTGTCTTGGTATTTTGGCTCTTGAAAGTGAGGCGCAACTCTTGTTTGGAGGATTTTCTTGGCATATTATGGTGTTTCTCTCATTGGAAGGTTTACAACTAGGGTTTGATGAGCATTCTTCATGATTTGTAAGTGTATTTTTCATGCAAAACTTCTTGAATGAATGGTTGTAGGTTAAATCTCTTGCATTTATTGTTATATTGCTACTATATTGCTTAATCTTGAAACCCTAGGTAGCAAGCACACAAGTAGGTCCTTGCTATATGTCCCCATGCTTGAGAAACTTGTTTTAGCCATTGATTAAGGAAGATATAGCCTAGCCGTTGCTACACTAATCATCCTTTTTCTGAGTTAGCATTTAAGCATAGGTTGAATAAAGGTGACGTCCTAGGCCTAGTTGACTCTACACCTAGGGTTTTAACTTTTAGGGTTTGAAGAGCCTTGCTCCTGCAACACTTTTCTCCCTTAGACTTGTTCTTTAAAGCTAGCTGTTTTGCCAAGAATATTTAAAGAAAGAGGAAGGAGCATGAGGCCTTGCTTAAGCAACACCGGAATGAGCCTCCTTCCCTTAGGGTTTTGATTCTAGGGCCCTGCCTTTGCAGCACCATAGAGCCTAACTCTCTAGTCTTTAGATTTTGATCCTCCTGAGATCTTGCCCTTACTTTTGACTCCATAATACCCTAAGGCACTGGTTTTTCTCTCCAACGTTGAGCTTCTTGTGCAAAAAACAATCTTTCAAAACTCTCAAATTTGAAACCCTAACTAACCCTAACGTCTTCTAACCTAGCAGAAAATGATAATGTCATGCCTTTATTAAGCTCTTAGTTGATAGAAAATACTGTGGCTTGGTCATCCAGTGATAGACATTGATATATTGGTGATTTTCATTGGCTAAATTGCAAAACGTTGACCTTCTTGTCTATCATACTAACCCTAGAATAAGCTGACGTCATCTCTAACATACTTGACGCAACAACTTCTTGTATATGAGCAATTAATAATATTTAATGCATTGATTAATTCAAGGATTGATTATTTTTATTAGATGCTATATTATTCAGTGTTTATTGACAAGTAACATTATATGCCATTGTCATTATTGCAGACATTGACTTCGTCAATATTTACTGTTGTTTATGCTCATGTACATTAAATATTGATAGTCATTGATTAATGAAGTATTAACCACTGTTGCATGTACTAGTATCATTATTGTTCTGTCTCGCAAGCAGGTGCCTCTTTTCTGTGGTTTTTCTTCATTTGACTATCTTCTTGGCGGTAATCTGTGAAGGGGAAACTAGCCTTGATCCCTCGAGCCTTTTCCTTTCAAAACCCCAGATTGCCAGCGACGTCTCCCTTGGGCTTAGCCACCCTGAATAGAAAGGACCTCCCCATTGTGGTGACATTGGGTGGGGTAGGTCCCTGTTACGCCAGTTTGACCCTTATCCTTTAGCCTTGCAACCTAAAATACAAACTGAGCGATAACAGGCCCAACTCCTGAGCGCTTTCGGCGCTTTGCGTCTCGCAGCTGGGAGGAGGCTGATCCTCGTTCTTCAAAGTCGCGATGCGCGAAGAGGCGATAGAACCTAATCGTGCACCACGTGCCCCTCTCTGATCGGACGACCCTGAATATCTCGGCAATATTGTGGGCCCAAATCCCGGACGCCTTCGGCACTTCGCGTTTCATGGATGGGAGGGAGTTGCTCCTTGTGCTTCAAAGTCGCGATGCACGAAGAGGTGATAGAGCCTAATCGTGCACCACGTGCCCCTCTCTGATCGGATGACCATGAATATCTCGACAATATTGTGGGCCCAAATCCCGGACGCCTCCGGCACTTCGCGTCTCGGGGATCCCAGTTGTAGAGAAAAAGCGTTTCAAGGTCGCAATGGGCGAAGCTGCGACATAGCTCGATTGTGTGCCACGTGCTCCTCCGGGATGGACGGCCTAGATCATTTCGGTGAGATTGCGGGCCCGATTCCTGTGCTAAACATGGCGCAACTCCGTTGGCCTCAAATTTCCGCCGACCGACAATCTGCTCCATCGATCGATCCTCGCCGCTGAATACTGGAGCCGCCCGCCTACTTGCAATTTTAACCTGAAATGGATTTTCTGCGCTGCACAGTGCGCTCATGGCTGTGACCTTGGACAAAATGCATATGTTAGGCTCTTTAAGCCCCATTTCTTCGCATTTACGCCACGGGCTCGAATCTTGGAGAGAAAACATCCCCTTGCAACATTGTGGGCCCAACTCTTGAGCGCTTTCGACGCTTCGCGTCTCGCAGCTGGGAGGAGGCTGATCCTCGTTCTTCAAAGTCGCAATGCATGAAGAGGTGATAGAGCCTAATCGTGCGCCACGCATCCCTCTAGATGGACGGTCTTGATCATCTCGACAACATTGTGGGCCCAACTCTTGAGCGCTTTCGGCGCTTCGCGTCTCGCAGCTGGGAGGAGATGATCCTCGTTCTTCAAAGTCGTGATGCGCGAAGAGGTGATAGAGCCTAATCGTGCACCACGTGCCCCTCTCTGATCGGACGGCCCTGAATATCTCGACAATATTGTGGGCCCTGTTATCCCCGATGTCTAGGGATAACTAGGAGATCATGTCTCGAGGCCCACATGGTCCTAGACATGGAGTACCGAGAGCAGGAGCGACCTGAGCATGGCCTTGGAGGGCCCATGTTTCTTCTTCTCAGCCAGCTTTGTCCTGTCAGCAGTACCAGCTTCCATCACTACCGGCCTGGATTTGCATCAGAGAGGACTCTTGCTCCATGAGGTAATTGGTCCGAGGTATCATGGTATGTGTCATGTTTGATCATTATAACCTTCTTATGTATGCATTAGGTTTCTTTCATTTCGGATGACTGCTTGGATCTTACACTAATCCTC
>ML777710.1:411169-429647 GCA_009831015.1 Picea engelmannii
GATTGTTGGGAAAGCCTCAAGAAGGAGTCTTCCCTCAAAGCCTTCTTAAACTTCTAGCTTTGCTTAGTCCTATTTTCTGCACTCATTCCATTTATATTTCAGTTTGATAACCATCTTAGATAGGTCAAATAATTTTACTTTCACTTGGAGATTTTTATGTAAAAAATTTCTGCGTAAAAACCATAAATTTTTCTTAACTTTGTTGTGTTGTGCAACATTTCCAGCAAGCATTTGTTTGCTGGTTTTTGTAGATTCTTACCAGGAACAAGGGGATATGCTGCCCAAATTCACTCTCACAACACCCCCAAAGAGCCTCCACTAGTTGGGTAACGATTTTCTTCTTCCATCTAGTCATTTCTAGCATTGTAGCAAGCCCCCGAGAAGTTCCCTTGAGGCTTGCATTCTATTGTTGTATTTCAACCATTGTATTTTAATTTTGTAAGATTAGTCAGTTGCCTACACCTTGGGAGAGTGATTGGCTCAACCAACCCCCCAAAATCGTTGGGCTAGGACATAAATTTTTTAGCATTCTTTATTTCTTGCCCCACTTGTCATTAGGACAAGGTTGTGTGGCTAGTTTGTTCTAATAATAGTTGTTAGTTTTTATTTACAACCCTCTTTGGCACAACATTGGTAGGCTTGCCTCCATCTTGTGCCATTGTGAGTGGTTTGCTTGTTCTTTTTCAAAGTATTTCCTAATAAGTTGCCTACACCTTGGGAGAGAAACCCCCCAATATCGTATGGCTAGATTAGTGATGTGATGGTTGTTTGCTAATGGTTATGTGATTTAAAATTTTCTAGAGGTAGACATCATTTACTCACTAGATCGTAGCTTAAGCCTTTGAGGCATAACTCATTTACTTGCTTTAAGTCTCTCACATATTTCCATGGTACATCTCTAAATGCAACATACATATGTGGTTGGATAATGATGTCTTAAAGTAATTTTTTCATTTGGCAAGTTCCTTTGTTTCAAGCTTTCATTTTCATTTAAGTTGGCAAGCACTCTTGGGCAATTACATGGTGTTGGAACACATATTTTCTTCCAGCAAGCTTCTATCTTTACTTGGCACGTTTCTCTCATGCAATAAACACATAGCCAAGTAGTGATAATCTTATATTTGGTTGTAGTTATTGGCAAGCTGTTCTTGCCTTTTCCATAGCATCTTTTTCATATATCTTGCACATGTTATGGGTTATCAAATGATGATGTGAATGTTCTCTATTTTCAGCTTCTATTTACAAGTTCATATGTGTTTACATGCTGCAATTTCATAATTTATAACACATTCACAACAGTTATTTTAAGTTTCGGTTTTGGGCAGTTTTAATTAATTTTGGGCACCGAAAACTTATCTAAAACGCCTCACAACACATCTTAAGACTTAGTCCTAAGTCATAACAATATATTAGACCAACTAGGACACCTAATTCCACCATATTCACCATCTAAAATGGGTTTGAGGAAAACAACGGAAGGTGTAGGCAGGGGACTGTCTCACGACGCACAGGATGTGTCCTTTTCGGGAAGTACTCAAACTTTAGGGCTGACCGTGAAAGCTAGGGTGGGCCTCGTTGCCTTACTATCTTGAGCATCCGACAGTTATTTGGCAATAGGAGGAGGAGGAGGAGGAGGAGGAGGAGTAAGGTTTGACACTTAGTTAGGGGGGGGGTAATTAAAGATCTGTAAAAACTTTAAGCAACTCTTAACCACTTAGTCTTCTAGGCAATCCTCTCATTGGATACATCTTGTGGTTGTTTAGAATACTACATTGCAAACACACATACATCTTTTATTTTTCATGCAAGTCTATGGTTTAATTTTCTAAGTGTTGAATCTCTCATGTTGTGTTGAGCATTTATCTTTCATTTTATGCTCTTTGTGGTGTGATTCAACAAGAGGTAGCGCATCCCATTTGGAGGCATCATCTTGTTGAGTCTTGAGTGCTTTAGTGGTTTCCATTGAAAAACAGTCCAATTCTTATTGGGGCATGCTTGGCCTTATGTTATTGACGTTAACTTTGAACATCTTTTAATTCTCACACTTTGGCACTTGGTTAATCTTGTCTATTTGTATCTTGTGTATCTCTTGTATAATTGTTGTAATACCTTTCATTTATTATTGTAAGTATTTGTATCTTTGTTGTGAAGTTATTGTAACTTTGTAATACTTGTAATCTTTTGTAATTAAACTCCCTTGAACTTAGTTGACCCCTTGTCCAACCTTTAGGCACTAGTCTTAGTTGACTTAGGGAAGGATTTGCTTAACATAAGTACTTGTGCATCTTGCATTTGATGCCTTAACATCATAGGTTAGTTTCCCCTAAACCTTTAACAAATTAAAACCAACTCCTAGAACATAAACGTTAAAATCACATCTAGTAACTAGGGTTCCCTAGGAGTAAGTCTAGAAGGAAGAGGTTCTAGTCAAGGTGACAGTGTGGACTATGAACCTAGGCATTGTGCCTCCAAGGACACACTAAGTGAGCTGGACTTTGCTCACGTTTGCAAGTGTGTATTAGGACGACAACATGGCCTAAAGGTACCTTAGATCTTTTCATGGTGAGCCAAAATTTCTTAAGAAGTGAATATAGCCATTGTGTTTATTTTGAGAGGTTTAAAAATGGTACGTTCACATTCTTAGTATTATATGTTGATGATATGCTAAGCATGTTTAAGATTAGCAGGTTAGAGGCCCAGTTGATCAGGATGTTTCAGATGAAGTATCTAGGAGCAACAAAACAAATCTTGGGCATAGGAGTACACAGAGACAGGGAAAATGGTAAGTTGTGGTTACCACAACAAAATTCTATGGAGAAGACACTGTTGTGGTTTAGTATGAACATTGTGAAATTGGTAAACATCCCTTTAGTTTTCCATTGTAAGATTTCTTCAAGTTTATGTCTTGCTTGTAAGGAAGAAAGATTATCTCTCGTGTACCGCATGTTAATATAGTAGGAAGATTGATGTTTGTGATGGAATGTTCAAATATTTCACATGCAGTTGGTGTTTTCAGTGGACACATGGAAAAACTAGGTGAAGAGCATGGAAATGAGTGCTTCAGTATCTTAGAAGCACAGAAGCACAAGTATCACCTACAGTGGTTGCATGATTTAGTATGTGGTTATGTTAATTCAGAAGACTTGGACAAGAAGAGACCTACCTTAGGTTATGTCTCGCATAAATGCAAGGATCCATTGGGTAAGTTTGGAGAAGTACAGGATATGGTGCTCTGTGGTGGTCAAAGCATTGTGCATTTGACTAATCATCTAGCGTATCGAAATGGGACATTGCATCATTTTGTAAGACAGGTTACTGATGGAGGTGGAGTGATCCATACTGAAGCTAGTTGTGTAGAGATGTTCACGAAACCAGTATTGTTAGAGAAGTTGCGGTTGAGTGTGGATTCTCTTGGCTTGCAAAAGAGGTGATAAATTGGCTTGGGCAAGGTATCAGATAAATTGTTGTCAAGGTGGAGATTGTTGGAATTATGACAACAATTAGTTATGGTAATAATACAAATTTACTAGTGGTAAATATTTGGTAGTTCGTATAACGGAGGTAGTTCGTTGAACCGGTGATGCAGCCCCCCTCCCCTCCTGGGGGTTCTGTGACCTCTCGGTCTAGGATCGTTCAATTTCCTCAAGATGGATTAGCTCCTCGAGACCTTGCTGGTCTCGATTCCAATCGAACAGAGGCCCTGTTATCACCCTCAGGGTTTTCACAGCCACGATCCAGCCATTGTCGATTTATTCATCGATCAACGGTCCACAGTAATTGCGGGTTGCCAACATGCTCGCCCTTTATCGGAGAGTCTTGTCTCTGCAATCAGAAAAGTGCTCACCCAATCTCCTTTTAAATCGTGCTCGTTGATCTCCTGACCCGATGAGATCAACGACTCTAACGAATTGCGAGTTGTGAACTAGCACGTTCACTAATTTTGCCTCCGCTCCCCGCAATGATTCCCTACCATCGATTTCCTTTCTCCGATCGACGGTCCTAGTTCGCTTCGGGACTCCGGCCTTTGGAAGTCTCAACCTCTCGCGCTCCATAATGATTCTCCACCGTCGATTTTCGGTTCTCAGATCGACGGTTACCCGCGGGTCCTGCTCTCTTAGCGCCTTTTCCAAATCTCACGCTAACGGGCGCTAGCTCCTTCTGCTAATCCTTCTTCGCATGTGGCCTCGGGCTGTGACCTCATGCAAACACATGATTACGGGATGGCCAAGAGTGGTTTGAGGCCACACCGCTTTTCTCCCCGCAATTCACCTCCAGCTACTACGTATCCCTTTGCCAATACCGTGGTTTCAGTTGCGGCCCGCTCTCAGATTTTTAAAGTCCGAGCACTTTCTGTCCCCGCAATGCAGCGTGACTGTTGATCTCGCGATCTCGGGTGGTGCCTCTGGACCGACGAATGAGATCTACCTCCTCTCCTTCCTTCTCTTCGGATCACATGTTCTCAGATCCTTACGATCTATCAACGCGTGTCCCTTTCAAATCAACGACCGTGATTTGCTTTGGCAATCCAGGCTTCGCAGTTTTCAACTCTCAACCTTCACTTTCTCCCAGAATGTTTTTATCTGGAGTTCGCGATCTATTGACGCATGTCTCCTGTAGATCGACGACTACGATTCACTTCGGGTCTTCTCTCGAAGTCCACGAATTTCTGTCGCGTGTCCTTCTGAATCTGACGGCTACGGTTTACTTCGGGTCTTTACCCGGAGTCCACGGATTTCTGCCGCGTGTCCTTCTGAATCAAACGACTGTAATTCACTTCGGGTCTTTACTCGGAGTCCTCGAATTTCTGCCGCGTGTCCTTTTGAATCGGACAACTACGATTCACTTCGGGTCTTTACCCAGAGTCCTTGGATTTTTGCCGTGTGTCCTTCTGAATCAGACGGCTACGATTCACTTCGGATCTTCGGGTTTCGGGAGTTTCAACTCCTCAACTGAAATCTTCGAAGTGATTTTTCCCGAAGCCTCAGATCTGTTGACACGTACCCCCCTGGCGACCAACGGCTAGGATCTACTCTTTAGAGATTTCACTCTCTCCTGGTCTACAAACTTCCGAAGTTGTAAATCTTGCGCCACCTGTCCCTCTGGATGATGGATGGTCCCTAATCACTTCGGGACTTCGGGACTTTGGCAAGTCTGCTCTCCTGTGCACACAAAGGGTTAAGGCTCGTGCACTTTACCTGGATCAGATGACTGTTGATCCTTTGTGCTCAGATCTGACGACTGGGATCTGTTTCCTCCTCAACGCTCTCCTCTTCTTTCCTGGACACTAATCTAACAGTCCATACTTCTTCCTGTAGCCGGTCTGACGGTTGTTGTCACTCCTCCTCCTGAGCTTCTTCGTTCTCCCGAACTCTGGAAAATTTGTGTGTTCAAAGGTTTTCACCCTTGAACTTTCTCCTGCGAACCCGACTATCTTGGGACATTTTCGCTTCTTGGGACGTTATCCCTCCTGAGCTTTGGGACTTGGAATAAGTCCATCTCTGCTCACTCTTTGCTCTATCTCTTTTGAGCTTTTTAACTGACTCAAAACTCCAAAAGAGTCTCGGCCCTTCCACTTCCTTTCAAAAGGAAAACTTCGTGCCTTCCTGGCAACTCCCTGCTCAATGCACACCTTGCAGAGCTCTTTTTTACAGAGTGTTCAGTAACTTTGTCTCTCTGTGCCTTCTCTGCACAGTCCTCCTCCAAGGTATTCAGTAACCTTGAGGTTCCTCTTGAGTTTTGTGATTGCTCTGGTGTGTCCTCCTGACATGTTCTTCTCTGACCCAAAAGAGTTCAGATACACACTCCTTGCGTTGGCTACAAAACCTCCAATGTTTTGTTGTGCACTCCTTGCACAGCCTAAATAACCCAGAACGATATTTCAAACTCAATCAAAGATAAAAAAATCTATCTTCCTACTGCAGATGAAACCTATCATACATCTACAACATACATTCATAAACACATAAACACATAACCACAGTGAAATCATTGCAGGAAAAACTGCTTTCTTTTCATTAATATGAAAATCTGATTACAATATGTGCAAGTTGGACTCCAGTAGAGTCTCACCTCTCTCAAGCTCTCTCAAAGAACTATTCTACCTCCTATTTCTGAGTTTCCGAGCTTCTCAGGCTCTTCTCTCTCAGAATTCTAACCCCTATCTCTCGTCTCTCAGAATCCCTCGTCTCTCAGAATTCCTCGTCTCTCAGGATCCCCTTCTTCCAAGAGGGCTCCTCGAGTTTATCCTCTCTATCGCCTTAGTGCCATCACTGTCTCAGTTAAGACACCTTATCCCTACGACTTCTTACAATGAATGAAGATCCAGACCTGACTAAGATCTAGACCTGCTCATAGTCAACCATTAAGGCGACCCTATCCACTACTTGTACAAAGGCATGGCTTGGCTTTACTCGGCCTTACAACATAAATCCGCATAAGATTATATTTCAAATTTAAAAATGGGAGGGTTGGTGCCTCTCCCTTTCCCCAATGCACGCCTATGTGTTGGCTTGCTGACGCATCTGCTGATGTGGAAGGATGCTCCTGCATCAACCGGTGTAACCAAAGCAAGTTCTTGAACTGATGTAACGATCTAACCTATGTTGTATATATCCATGAAGCCCAGAGAGACATTTTATAATGCTGTAAGCTTGATTATAAGCTCATCTTGAATAATAAGACATACTGATACCTTTCCCCGTGGATGTTTCCTTGACACATAGTCATCGTTTTACCATGTTCAGTGACTTATTTGTTCATTGCCATATTTCTTGCATTTAATTAGTGTTTCAGGCTCTGAATACCAACAATGTATTTTGTCATCATTGTTTTATAATTTGCATCTTTCATACCTCATACAAATTAATATTGAAAGTTGCTGACTATTTCTCAGGTCATAATATGGCTCTGTGACTACATCACTATCGCCGAAATTAGTTCGGCATTTATTACTATCTTTTCTGGTACTAGTTTGCTAAAATATTCATTATAGCAATGATATCTGCATTCCTGGTTTGAGAACCTCAGAACATGGTCCTACCCATTTCATCCAGCATTCTTGGTTTGAGAACCTCAGAACATGGTCCTACCCATTTCTGATTTAAAGGTTGAAGAAAGCAACCCAAATTGAGTTTGCTGCAGGATTGTTTTGTCTGTCGAGGGGCTTTAAGTGGGGCCAAGATTGTTGTAAATTTTGCTATGCATGACAGCAAAGAAAATGGAGATATGCTTTGTAAAGGTTAGAAAGTGCCGACATTAACATATCACAAGTAATATTGTCATATGCTTGCCTGGGGTAGTTGGAAAAACAATGACAAAAGCAACTGGAAGGATACCAGACCATAATTGAAAGGCATTACATAGGAAGAGCAAACCTTGTGTGGTAAATCAGGTGCTGTGACTTGAAGAAGAAACTGCTCAGTCGTATTCTTAGCTCTAAAACCTAAAAGGTAAGCAAGAAATAAAAAATTCCCTTAGCTGAGGCGCAGATGGATATTGTTGATAATTTCAGAATCGCTTAAAGAGCAGCAAGTGGACCTTCGTATCGCATCCTGTTCCCTCATGAACTTTCCAAATGTTTTGCGATGGATTATGGGTTCATATTTAGACAAACATCTTTATCTTTTCTCCTTTCCTTGGGATTGGTTTAAAGTTGATGCACAGGTTTATTGTGTTTAAGAAAGATACTAAACAGTGTACATTTACTTATTGTTTCTCCTTTTGATATATATCTCTGATGATAAAGAGCAAAATAATATTTTAAGCACTTTGCCTTTGTGCTAATAATTTACTGTATTTTAATATTACTAGTGATCTTCAATAAAAAATTATGTTTAATGTTTTGTATTGTAATGGGTTTTTCATTTGGATATTCCCATGAAATCCATTCACAAAAAAAGCACTTGCTATTTTTGTCTCTTTTAGTTTGTTATCGTCTATGATTTTTTAGACTTGCTTCATCTTTATCTTCCTTAAATGGAAATTACTACTGCAAGTAGTCTTGCTTCTGAATGTTTTTGCTATTGAATGACCAAAGTAGATTATCTAATATTTAATCTTTCTTCCTTGGAATTACAAATTAGATACCAGATATCCTTGACAATGCATATGTAATTGTGGAATATGACAATGGATCTCGCGCTATGCTCGACCTTTGTATGTTTGCTGAGGGTGGTAAAAATGAGCAGGAGGTTTGCGTGGTTGGTGACATCGGGAAGGTAATAGTGCTTATTAAATCCCCTAAAATCATTGCTTTGAGGAGATTGCACAAAAATGCTAGTTTTATGCTATTGAAGAATCCTACATAAGGATGAGATATAGACTTATTGTTGAATGCTATTGCCAAATCTTCATAGCAAGTATCTCAGATTTCAGTTTGCAGGGTGAGGCATTTGTGCCAGAGAGTATTGTACATATTGGAACCCGGGCTGGTGGACGAGCAGGAGTCCAGACTACAGAGGTCCATGATGAAAGAGTAAAGTAAGTAAAATATTTCTTTTGGATGTTTTTTTGAATTTCTCAAAACATGTCAAATTCAATTAAGCATATAATTTTGTAAGAACATGTTAATTCAATTAACCAAAAATGGCTACAGACGATGAAGCGTTTAGTGTTATAAGAGTTTAGAATGTACTCAAATTTGTGCCAAGTAGTAAATTCTAAGTCTCTAATCCAGAGCAAGAATCACCATCTGTTGACTGCAAGATGTAACAAGGAGATAATCCGGTCTCAATCCTAGTTTTATTGCTAATTATTATTTTTTTCCAAGGAAAACCTTTCTGAAAACCCTCTAAGTACTTCCTTGTGATCCATGGATGGTAAATGAGGTAAACCGTCGGTGCCTAAGTTCCAAACATCTAAACCCGACCGGATCAAGGGAGTCTAACCCATGCCTTCCCCAACTTGGGGGAGATCTCACATCTGGCTCATGACCACTTAAGGTAAACCTCGGGGCTTAAATTTGAAGGACATGGGCATGGGCTTTGATCCACTTATGTTGCATGGGTTATGAGATCATTTAATATAATCTCTTTGGGTGCAACCGCACATTTGACCACTACCTCAAGGCCCATGGCTCTAGGGAAAGCCCTCATGGGAATTGAACCTTGCCCACTGGTGAAAATATGGCTAATTATTCTATAGCTAAACACATTCCATTGGGAAATTGGAGCATTTCACTGAGCAACTTTATTGGCAATTTTGGATCCTCTGGAAGGGGCCATCTATAAATGCTTCCTTTTAGAAGATTATTGCTTGAAGGACATTATCAAAGCTTTTGTTGGTTTTTACAGGTATGCGGGTCTGCATCACGGATCTAGTTACTTGGAACACCTTGAATTTCTAGCTGCTATTAGGAAAAAGAGGAATCAAGCATCTACTGTCAGCGTGCGAGAAGGTCTCATATCAGTAGCCATGGGTGTAGCAGCGCAGCTTTCCATAGAAACCGGCCAATCGATCACTATAAAAGAAGTTCTTGAAGGAAAAGGCCATGAATATTTTTCTTTGCTTGACAAATGATGTTCAATGATTTGCTTCACTATGCAATGGAAGAAAAAAATAATGAGTCATTTAGTTCTTTTCATTTGTATCTCAGTCGGGATTTGATCATCTGTTTAGGCCTTGGCAACTCTCATATGGTGTTGTTTTCATTCGTATCTCATTTGGGATCTGATCTTCTGTTTAGGCGTCGGCAACTCTCACATGGTGTTGTTTTCCTTCGTATCTCAGTTGGGATTTGATCTTCTGTTTAGGCCTTGGCAACTCTCATAAGGTGTTCACACGGGGCTTATTTTTCTGATAAGTTCTGGAAAAACACTGTTTTCTGACAATATGCTGATGACTGTAAGAGAACTCATGTCTGGGATTTTTGCGATTCCAATATGGGTCATAATGCCTGACAAATGAGTGCCAAAAACAAATCAAAACATCCAGATAAAACGTAGAAGAACCACTGCATATAACAGCCTGTACTTTTTCAAGCAATCACTGTATTTATAATAAAAATAAAGGCTATTTTCCGAGTTACATGGCCTTTCCTATTAAGTATGTCAAACCATCCATGCCTTTACCGAGGACGACAACTTATACATTGGCTAGAATATAGATTTTAAGAATTGGTTCTCATGAATGGCATTTTTTGATGTTGAATGTGGTATAGATAATGAATATTGCATGTGGTGTCACACTTTCGATTGGCAATCATGGGTATCAAAAGGGGAATATGCCACAAACAGTCCAAGTTAAGATATGATACAACGAACCCTTGATTTTAGTTATCTTAACGATGACGGCCCCTAACAAAATTGATTCATATCAAACAGGAGTAGGGATGGCCAAACAAAATATTACCTCATGTATTTTGTGCCACATAAGCTTGCATGTTATTTCCAACTAGTTTCACTGGTCATCAATTTACTTTTGCTATTTCCAATTAGATTCACTAGTCATCAATTTACATTTGTAAGTGTTTTGCAACATAAATGTTGTTTGGCCTACATGTTCTTTTGAGTTACTTTCATACTATGTTTGCATTTACGAGTGCTAGTTTTCTACAGCACACATGCACAATAAGATGACATAATTGTCACACTAAATTAATATTGCATATGAATGCATGTTTGTTGTACAATTTTCTTTTTCCAAATTAGGACGACCGAGGATAAAAAGTTATTCTATAGCCAAAAATACACCTAATTCAAATTAGTTGCCCCTATGAAATTGTCACTCATCTCCAAATTCAACCAAATTTAATTGTACTCCCAATTTTAATAGAGTAAGGTTTCCAACAAAAAATGGTTATTACATCCTTAATGCTCCTTGAGTGATCATTTTATTTTCTTTGACAGCAAGCATCTCCCTAAGCTTTTGAAACTTAGCTTTTGTGGAGATGTCTACAAGTTGATCTATGATTCTTTAGTTTTGTGGTATTCTATGATGAAGCACTAATCTATCTCAATGTGCTTAGTCCTTATATGAAACATTGGATTCTTTGGATTTTGAATCAAATTCTGAGTACATGTTACACGGTCAATATCTTTGTACTTTGTCTTTGTGAAGAGCAATGCAACAATTGTTTTTTTTGTTGTTAAATAAATTACTTGGTTTTGTCTCCTTGTCTTGTACAAACTGCGTAGGCTTAGTGAATTGTGGGATAACATGACAATTTCACCACTATAAAACAACAACACATTCTTGGGGGATTGAATATGAGGATTTGCGAAGAAATCTCACATGGTTTACCACTTGACCATAAGCTCCTTGATGACAATACAATAGTTGGTTGCTTCTTTCTAATCGATGAAACGACTCCTAATCTTATGTCGAATGAGTAATTAGCAGTGGATTTTATTTCATCAATGTAACCTATCCAATCTAAGTCTTTGAACATGACTAATTTGAAGTTGTGACCTTGCACATACTCAAGTCCTTAACATAGTGTGCACTTTGTCTATCTTATAATTCTATTTGCTACTTCCCTCTTAACATGTTTGGGCCATGTCGTGAACCATGCCACAATTTGAAGTGCATAACTCAAATCGATCATGGTAATAGTGAGATAAATCAAACTCCCTACTAGTTTCCTGAATAAAGTTGCACTCACTTGCTTTGAATATTCAAAGCTTAGGAGCTTCATTCATGTTTCGACAAGAGTTGCCATAGACTTGCAATCTTTCTTATTGAATCTTTTATGTATTTTACACTCTTGGTTTATGACATAAATATTTTGTCCTCCATTTGTCATACTTCCACTCCTACACAATAATAAAGTATGCTTGGAATTTTCATTTCGAAGGATTTGTGCATCTCACCTTTTAGTATATTTGTGTTGTTACCAATAATGATAAGATTGTCTACTTAAAACAATATAACAATAGTATCATCTCCTTTGATTTTTATGTATAGATTTGGATTTGATGCACATATTTTGAACCAATTTGTCTTAGAGTGCTTACTAATCGTCATGTACAAAGATCTAGTTGCATACTTGACTTTGTATAATATTTGTTTTTAGCTACACAAAAAGTGCTCTTTGCCCTTTTGTATGGAGCCTTAGGGTTGCTACATACATGGTTATACTAATTGGGTAGTTTGGAGGATTTCCAATTAAGACTAGTCCTCTAAATCGATTTTGCAGTGGTTCAACCCCAAATTAGTGAGTTTTGCATTTCCTAGACATGCACCAATAGTCCCCATCAAAAAATGTAAAAAATAAGAAAATTAAGGGTCACTTTTTGGAATTGTATTTAACTTTTAATATTAAGAATAAGTTAAAGTTGACATTTATATTTTCTTATATTTTACTTTGGCATTTGCATTTAATTATATTTTACTTTCATTTACTTAAATTTCAACATTAAAAGTTTAAGTGCAAACCCCATTGTAGGGTGTTTGGTGGTGGATTTAGACATATCAAAGTCACCCATGAAGATATAAATTTGGGTATTATTCAACTTTTAATAAACTTAATAATTTTTTTCAGTGTTTAAGTGTATATACAAAACAAGACCCTATACTCATTACTCTCGCATGTTCTAGCAAATTTTGCATAAGAGATACCCTCACTAGCTGCATCATAGCCAAAAGATTTTGATTTGAATGTTGCAAGTTGGCTATAATGATTGTAATATGCCTAGATTGGAGAAGGGGGAACTTGTCACATTGGGTTAAAATGAAACTATTATAAAAATGTTCACTTTTGACATTGTCTTTGTTAGGAGTTAGACTCGTCTTTAAAAAGTAATTGAAAAAAAAAACCCAGGACAAAATAGACTAATGTAATCAAAAGGTCAGGTGTCATGTGAGAATAATGTACTTGACACACAATCTTAGCAAGTTGGAGTAACATATGCACACTTGCCATTTTTGAAGAGTCTCGATTTATATAAGTATGTGTGTATGTTGAGAGTTGGGTGAGTAATAGAGCCATGTATTTTAATGGTGTGCTATAGATGCAAGTTCCTATATTTCCTTTGTGCACATTATTACCTTTTTTCGGTCGTGTCTCTTTGCTCCTTTTGAGATCAACATGGTATTTTTGTGCGTTATTTCCATAAACTTTGTAAAGGTCTCATTAGGCACAAAAATGCCTTGGTACTTTGGAAAACATGTAAAAAAAGTGAAATGCTTTGGATGTGTGTGTGTATAGAGTGACTTAGATAACTTCTTATAGTTGTATTTCTTTTATTTTTTGGTGTTTGGCTTTATTAATTTTTCTACAAAATATATGTCAGCATGCCAAAGATTGTTTTTTCTATTCTTGAAAATTAGAGGGCAAAAATTATGGTGAATGCACGACTTTGTTTAGAAAGTTATGGAATGTTGCCACAAGAACACTTGAGATACAAAAATACACAGATAAGGGAGAAGACATACTAACTATTAAACTCGTGGTTACATCTGATGACATAATGCATCATATTCATGAAGCTAAGACATCACATCATACTTATGAAATATGAAGAATGTATATGTTACACCAAGAAAAACTTATGTTTTGCATTTAAAAAATCGATTGCATAGCTTAGGACTTTCCAAATCAAATTCTATCACATATCACCTGTTAAGGCTTGTAATTTTCAAGAATCAACTTGCAATGGTTGGTAAAAAGATAGATGAAAAAGAGATGATGTCAATCACAATCTTCAATATAAGTTCAAAACTTTATGTTATTAGTTGCATTCTATCAACAAAGATATATGATCATTTAGGGAAGTTGAATGGATTGTTGTTGCATGATGGACAAAAATCAAGATGTATAATAATGAAAGGCTTAAGCAAATATTTACCTTGAAGGAAAAAATTAAGGGTAAGAATCAAGAATATAACAAAAAATCAAGGCAACACAACAAACATAAGTCATGCCAATTTTGAAAACAAGGGCAAGATAATGGTCAATCAAGGTAGAGGAAAGGGAAGCAAAGGAGTTTTCACCTAACACAATGGTATCGAATTTCTGGGAATGGAGGAGCAATATGAAGAAATTGAAACATAAGATATTGATATTGTAACAAACATAGTCATAATGAAAACAATTGCAGGAGGAAATAATGTCAAAGAATATGATATATGAGAAAAATGTTGTTGATAGAAACCAAAATGATATAAATGGGGTTAAACTTTGGAAATTAGATTTTTTATTTAATGATTAACAATTCTCAAAATGCATAGTGCATAAATTTTGGAAAAATAAATCCTATGACACGATATTGATTAATTTGTCAAAGAATAGGAGATACGAGGAAAATATAGTTGATAGAAACCAAATTGCTAGAAATCAAGTTAAACCTTGAAAATCATATTTCTGATTTAATGATTGACAGTTTTGAAGATATGGATATCATTTTAGGGATTATCTACATATAGTAAGTCAATAATAGACGAACCATATCCCCTAATCATTAGTTTTTAAAAATAGTAACATGTATATTTTGTATTAGAAAAAGTTGTGGCTGAATTGGACAATGGTGTAATAGAAAAAGTTAAAAACCTGGCCACAACCTTCCAGCGAAAAGAAGCATGGAAAATTCCAAAATATCCTAGCTGCACCTACTCTAATCAATTCTAATTGGTCTTGGCATGGGTATTTCCTTACAAACTAAGACAATAACACAACTACACAACAATACGTAGCAAATTTAAATAAAAATAAACTAAAGATTTTTCTTAGGGAGGGAGGGGCGGATGTGCAACAGTGTTTGATGAACCCCAAAATTACGATTTTTTCTAGTTCCATTCTCACTCATTTTGCTTCCTATAATTTCCTAACATTCCCTTTTGTGTACTTAAGACATTCCCAAGTCATTAATAAAGCCATTTCAATATTATGCAATAATTGTTTTTGAGTTGATATGTTTTGACTTGATTATGAGAAAATGAGATGAATGCTTAGGTTCCCTAAGTTCTAAATCTGAAGGCATTTATGTGCTGCAATATTAGTCCTCTATCCTAAGAATTCCTAGGATTGATTAAAATATTTAAAAACTTCATGATATTATATTGCTGATTCATTGGCCTTTCATTGTAGATTCAAGGAGAATTTTGTGGGAAAATGTCACCCAATTTAGGATACACATATTTGAATCGACTCCAAGGTGGAGTGACCATTATTTCAAGCTAAGTTTAGAAATCAATTCTTTTCCCCAAGTTGTGTCCCTCTCTCACTAAGGGGGCCAAATGCTAGGGCATATTGTGCAAGATGCACCTTCTCGCACCACTCTAGGACTTTGAGCCAATTATTGAGTTAGAGGGGGCGTAACCTCAATATTCATAAGGAAAGAGTTCTTATTTCCCCCCCAAGAAAAACCTATTTAATCTATGAATCTTAGAATGGATTTATAACAGAGACCTTTGGAGCATGGGATTGACCTTTGCCATGTATTTGAAAGGAGTCATGCTATTTTGAAATGATTGAGAAAACAAGCTACTTAAAATTTTAGAAAATAGAATCTAGAACTGGTATGATGGGGCGCCTTAATCATGCTTTCATTCTTTAGAACATAGGTATATAGGACATTCATCATGCATATAAAAAGAAGGATGCACATACATTCTTGCAAACATGTTCATGGGATAGAAAATCAAATGGGTAATATAAAGCATAATGACTTATCCAACACCATAGAGACAAAAAATTGAAAGGAAACTAACATAATTGTGCTTGAATCATATTATTACATCAGTGGCAGCTTCGCCTCGGTCCCAACTTCACATTAAAAATCAATAGTTCATTAAATTGCAATGGACACCAGATGGGGACTATAAAGTCTTAGTCACATGTCTCTTGCTTTCCTTCTCGCAAATTTGGAGCTTCAAATAGTGCTTATAGAGATAAAATCGAATGAGAGAAGGGGAAAAACTGTACACAATGTTATAAATACCAATTCCCAAACCCAAAATAAAATTTTGCAGCTTGACGATATCACAGTTCTTGATCCTTTGTCCTATTGATAAGACTTCCTTTTATAACCTTTTAGGGATTTCTCTCTGACTTATCAACTAATCCAAAATTTTGAAATAATGAATGAATTGGTACTCTACATACGGTGATGCTGAAAAATTAGAGTTGCTTGTATGAAAATAGTTGAATGTAGTTATCCTTCTATTTCAATTTTTTCCCTTCCTGGAAGTGTCCCCCCTTTGGAAAGTTGGCCATGCCTGCTATAAAATCTAAGCAATTGGGATGAGCTTCTTAATGACATACTCATAAACTATACTGAGCTATTATTGGTTGTTTTAATTCAAAATTTTGTTACCTTTAAGATTTTGAAAGGCTTTGTCCAATTTAGTCTTCTCAATGAAAACTGCTAGGGACAAGCTTTTGTTGAACCTATGATTTAGGGTCCATAATGAGATGGATGATTGTACTCACTCCAAAGTCATGATTTTCCATGATTGGCAATTCTCTTTTTGCACCCCTCATTATTTCCTCATATTTTTTCAGGCTATGCAAAACCAATTTATCATCCCGTGGGGAGGGTAGTGTTGGTTTTTCATAAGAGACGATATTGTATATGAATATGTTATTACAATGATGAGTGTTCCATATATATAGAACATATGGTGACCATCCGTGAAAGGATGCATCCCTTGGATAATAAATAACTACATATTTATTATATATATATATATATATATATATATATATATATATATATATATATATATATATATATATTCCAGAATGTTTTCCCGATGTTGTTCAAACATCAACAGGTAGCCCACATGTCTCCATGTAAGACACGTCATTCATGAAAGTGGCAATCTTCGATTTTGTAGCCTTGGATTTTTTATCAACAACCTTCCAATTCCTTAGTTTAGTTACATAGGTGTCTGCAATGTAGAGATTGAGGTTATATCATTAATCCCCAAATAATGTAGGGTCTAGTTAGAGAGAGAATTTAGAACCTTGTTGACCTATTCCACAATATGAGCCATGTTTTTCACTTCATCTTTGTGTTCACTTCATTATACTATTCATAGATGTAGCTCATCAAATTCTAAGTAAAATTGTAGATTCTTTATGAGATGAGGCAAATCTCTCATAGTGGAATCCCACGTAGAAGCTTTAAGCTTTAATAATTCTCAATTTTGATACAAGCTTTGCTTCTTCCTGGGATTTTTCACACTTTTCTTTCAAAATTGTTAGATTTTAGGGTAATTTTAAAATTAGCAGTCTCTTTTAATTTCAGTGCTAGAACACCTTAGATCTTAATCACAAACAGAGATAACAGCATAAGGAAATATAGATCTATGACAGACTAAAACAGTAGAAGAAGGAAACTTCAATTCATAAACAATAGAACACAGATCATAACAGTGATCTAAAAGCCTCTAAGTATAACAACAGAGATCTATAATCTAACAGATCTATACCAGTAGATCTACAACAAATCTCTATTTTATTTTGACGCAAACAGTGATGCAAACCCTTTCAAGTGTAACAACAGATCAAGCAAACAGTGATGCAAACCCTTTCAATTTTAACAACAGACTGAACACAATTCAACAGTGATATAAGGCTTCTTTTTCTATATGACTGTGGTTAAACAATAAACAAAGAAGATCACTTAGATTCTAGCAACACAGATCTGAACTTTTAGAAGAAGCAATTTAGAACATACCTGGTACCAACTTTACCTGTGAAGATAGTACACCACCACAATAGAAATAGGTCCTGAGTGTTATGCTCAGTTAAAGGTTCAGTTAAGATCTATTTGAGATCTTTATGCCAACGGTTGAAGGAAGATTTCATGCCACCAAGTCAACAGGTTATAGGATAGACACCACAGTTTCCAAAACCCTCAAAACACTTTCAGATCTGGAAGTATTCTAGAGTATACACCCTAGCCACAGCAGTGAGTTATTATAACCCATACACAACAGCCATAGCAAGCAACAGGTAGCTGGGAGAGATTCGACACCTAGAGAGAAGGTGTGGCAGCCAGATAACAAGGTGAGCGACACTCAGCTATACCCTCAACAGGTAGCGGCACCCTCAACTAGTAGCATCACCCTGTACTGCAATGAATACTTCCTCAACAGGCCGCGGCACTATACAAAAGAGGATCAAGACTGCAACAACAAGGTAGAACAGAGGCCGCAAGCTCCAGGAACAATAGACACAAGGTAGGCCGCACTAAGATCACAAGTCTGCTACAAAACTGAGGCCGCAAGGGTATCTCCACGCTATGACAATAAAACAAATGTATGTATGTAGGAGTAGGGGAGGGTCCATTAAATAGTAGTTAGGGCAGAGGTTAGGGCTAGGTTAGGGCGCGCTAGGGCAAAGTAGAGTTAGGTTAAGTTGTAATAAAAAGTCACATGCTTAAATTATAAATTTAATCATGTGACAAAAATCATAACCCAAAAATAAAACAAAAGGCCCACAACAAGGGTAAGAGGGGTTTACAAAGCCCACAACCAAATAACCAAAAGCCCACAACAAGGGTAGGAGGGGTTTACAAAGCCCACAACCAAATAA
>ML777710.1:438660-475685 GCA_009831015.1 Picea engelmannii
TCAATCACCCCAACAGTGGTCAAGTGGATTAGTGTAAGATCCAAGCAGTCATCTGAAATGAAAGGAACCTAATGCATATATAAGAAGGTTATAATGATCAAATATGACACATACCATGATACCTCAGACCAATTACCTCATGGTGCAAGAGCCCTCTCTGATGCAAGCCCAGGCCGGTAGTGATGGAAGATGGTACTGCTGACAGGACAAGTCTGGCTGAGAAGAAGAAAGATGGGCCCTCCAGGACCATGCTCAAGTCGCTCCTGCTCTCGGTACTCCATGTCTAGGACCATGTGGGCCTCGAGACATGATCTCCTAGTTATCCCTAGATATCGGGGATAACAAAGCCAACTGCCACCAAAGTTCATTGTTGATAGACACAATTAACTCGGGTAATTACAGTCCTCCATTTAATTCACCTCAAAACTTTGTTAGTCATGGCTCCCAAAGACAAATCCACTGAGACGTCTAAGAATTTGATTCTTCCCCCTCTCGTCGACCTGAATCATATTCCCCTGGTAGATAAGGACTACAAGATTACAGAACCGAAGTGTGAATTCAACTTCTTTGAATTACACTTATGGATAAATGATATCTTCCTGGATCAAAGCGACGAAATTGGACTCTAGGAGTCCAATTTGCTTCTGTACATGTTCCCTCAGACCTTCCACTTCCTGGAATTCACCCTGAAATGTCAAGGCCATTATCTTCCCGACCAAAGGGCCATAGTTTCCTCTTTTGGCAAAACCCTGTTCACCATTACCCCCAAATCCATTAATTAGATGCAACAAATCCAAAAAATTGACTCTGCAATCCCTTTTTCTGTCGAAGCCCTGAACGTCCTCTACCATAAGCTCTCTTTCCCCCAAAGTGCCCATATTTTAGAGATCTTTTTGCCAGAAGACGCTCAGTTGCCCAAGAAAAATCCTCCCTATCCATCCTCCATTTTCTCTGTTAGGGCCAACCGGATTATTTCTATCCTCTGTTACCTATTAGGATACTTTTCAGATGAATGGGTAGATGAACCCATCTTAGGTTTTCTGTCCATTTTTTCCACAAAATAAAAAGCCACAATTCAATTTGATTTCAGTCAGTTTTTGGCTGATAACATACATTATCAGTTTTTCAGGTTTTCAACAGAAGGAATATTCAGATATTCCTCAGTACTAGTGTACCTATTCTTGTTTTTATATAGAGATGGATGAGATATACATAAAGTTACTCAAGGTTTCCATCCCTAGTAAAAAGAGATGGGAATATTTATGTTTTTTAATTTAGTAAAGGTAATTTTGAGGTTCGAGTCAGCATGGAGCAGTCAGTCAAGTCAAAGACATGAGTCACCAACTACTTCCACAAAATCAACACCAAGGATCCGAATAGATCAACAAAATTCCTATATTTTGTAATTTGAGATCTAATTAGTTAGATATTTCCTCCACAATATCCTTGTCATTTATGACAAGATATGATGTAAATTATTGTATAAATACTTCTTCCTTCGAAGTATTAAGGGTTGATTTTTGCACCCACGAGCTATTGTGTAATCTTTTCAAAGGATCGACCAGTAATAAAACAAGATTATTCACATGATTATTGTGTCAGATTGTTGGTGATGTCTCTCTCTCTTTGTTGAATGTTTTCTTATTCTCTGTGATCATTTATGTATTTCAAATTCTAATCATTAAAAGGAAGTCAATAGAACAAAAATTATCTTGTATACTCTGTCTCTGGTATTTTAATGATCTATATGTTTTCATCTGATATTGAGTAAGAGAATTCTTAACTGCTCCTTTGCTTAGTGGACTCTCATATCTTTCTGTCTTATTCACCTCATTTAATCTCAATAGATCCAATAGTTTTACTACCTTTCCCTATGAAGAAAACCTCATAACAAGATGAATCTAATCCTCATCTTTAATACAGACCCCATAGCCCAATGGAAAATTAATGCATTCTTTCAGCCAACTATTACAAACAAACAAACAAATTCAGACTATCATAACTAGCCTAACATTTAAAAACTCAAACAAATCTAAATCTTACAGAGAGATCCCTCTCTAAAGCTAGCAGCTCTAGATTCCAGTTTCAAAAGTGGTTTTGATAGTTACCTCTGTCAATTTATTCTACCCTTCGACAACCTTTGGGAATTACAGAGTGCTAACACGTTTCTTTGAGGTTGTGATGTTGTAGTATGCAATTATATTATGAGAATGATGCTATGAGGTTTGTTAGGGAATGAAGGTTCGTTATCGCACATTTTGTAGTTTGGGAAAATCCCAACCCAAACAAAAAACGTGTGACACAACTGGGGTCACCTATCACTATCACCTCAATAGATATCCCCCTCATTTTAGTGATGGACAATTCCAACAAAAAAAGAGGCTTCTCATGTGACCCTAGAGGGATTGTAAGGGAAAAAGCCAAGAGCTAAAAGAACCACCCCTATAGGTCACGATTAAAGGGTCTTAAGGCTTGATGGAGGATGAGTATAGGTCAAGAAAAATGATACCAATTGATAGTACCTGCAAAACAAATGTTAGACAACCCAAACCAAGAAAATATATGATGAGATAAGTCCCAAGACAAGAGGGAAAGCAACAAGAAGTATTGTTGTCCCAAAATTGCAACATATAACGATGATATATCATCAACAATAGAATTATAACAAATTCAAATCAGAACATCAAAATCATCATATAATATTGGGCAACAAATCTTATAATTAGTAAACAATATTCCAATGCATAAACCAAGATTTTGAAGGAAAACAAGGGCTGCAAAAGAGTGTTATCAAAAATATTTATGACATCCCTATGGCTGTTGAAAACTTTTACTACAACTAAAAATTCTAACCACTGAAATCAACAAGTAAACTGTCCAAACAATAGTCCTTTATCAATAGGTTAATTATCACAGTTTAGATGCAAATTTCAACGGTAGAAAAGTAAATGAATTCCATGAGAAAGAGTGTTTGTTGCAGCCCTAATGGCTATATCTTGTTTTTATTACAACAGACTAATCGCTTGACCAAACATGATGCCCTTGAAGTAGAAGAGAGTCTAAATCATGTAGAATTGAAATCCAACTTGATCAATTCCAATCCCTTAATTTTCACATTTATCAATGCAACAATTTACAATCTCCAATGCAAAGATTAGTGCCTTGTTATTGGGTAAATGGAGTCTCTTCCTTGGAAATAAAACTAACCCAAGAGGAAGAAGAATTTTCTTGAGAGTTAAACCCTTATAAAACCCAAGAAAACAATAATTCTTCCAAAACGCCTAGCTTAAAATCCAAGATGAACTAGGGTTTAAAAGTCTTCTAGGGGTGTAAACCCTCTTACTCCCTAGAGAAATAAACCCTAGCCAAGTCTTGCAACAAGGGTGTAAACCCTCTTACTCTTTGTGGCAAGCCTTGTATCCCTTGAATAGAAAAGAAGAATAAACTTTGGTGGAGGGTGTAAGCCCTTTTAATCCTCCTAGGGTTTTATATATATTTCTTGAATTTAAACAAGCAAGATGACAATAAATTGCATAAATTACTCACCATATCCAAGAGATAGCATGAAAGAAACCCTTTGCTACCAAAATCATCCAATGATTGTCCAAGAAACACCATCGAGAGAAGTCACTAGCTTTTACTGCTCCAATGGACAAGAGTTGCATCCATTAGGACAAGAAAAAGAGAGATAGTGAATTGTCCATGAGGGCCAAACTTTCAGTCCAAGAAGTATTTTCATGAGTGATGAGTTATGTTCCAAATGAAAATGACTTGTCTCTATTTATATAGGAAAACCCAAGTCATAGTTTTTCCACATTACAATTAAATCCACAATTTTAGGCTAAAACCAAAATTAGAATTCTTAACCAGCATAGCGATTTGTTCTTTTTTCCCACATAGGCTACAAAATGACAAAATAATGACATAGAAGCCCCAAAAAGTATTCTCCAAGGTGGAAGATGTGAAGGAAAGCCTCTAAAGGCTAGGAAGTCAAGCTAGGAAGGTGCCATGTCATCCCCAAGTCAAGCAATAATGTGGGGTTTCAAGCCCACAACACCACCAAGTGAACCAAGTGTTCCAAACGTCGCCTCAAAAGTGTGACGTCATGCTACCCAAGAGGAACGTTTAGGAATATGAGGGTGATGTCCTCTCCTCTTCATGCTCTCAAGCCTCGTCCAAGTGCTAGAGACATCCACCAAGGTGCAATGTTCATTATCCTAGGCCTCCAATGTGTCGGGCACACCATCCATCCAGTGGAATTTCAAGCCCCTATGAAGGTCCAAGTGGCTTAGTCCGTCCATGAATTGCTTTCATCAGGCAAGGCCCCACAGAGACAAGAAAATGAAGCCTCCAAGGGTCCACAAGTCATATGAATCATTCCAAGTAATCCATATTTAATAAAAGAACCACCCAAAGAAGTGCATTAATCCCCCCCTTTTCAAATTAAACAAATTCTCAAAGACCTTATAAACTATTCCAAATTTAGGTATGGGAGGGGTGTCATGGTGCCCTATTGGGTAGGCCAATCCCTAAGTCAAGGAATGTTTCCCAAGAGAAAATTCTCTAGACCATGTAATGAATATGAGGTGTATTGGGGGAATTAATCTTGGGCATGGGATTCTTGACATATCAAGGGATCATATTGTCTCATTTATGGGTGCCTTTGTGGAGGGTGCATTGCATCCCTTCATTTTCAATGCAACATTTTTCCAAGCCCTTTATTTGTCTTTCACTTTTTATGGTTTGAACAATGAGTATTATGTGCAATGGAAAGAAAATGAGTATCACAATGCCACTTGAAGTTAGAACACATTAAATGCCATATGCACTGGAAATTAAAGGACATTGCAATGCATTCCCCCATCAAGTGGGGAATTTTTATTTATTTTCTTTTTAAATGTCCTTCATTTTTAAGGAGAATAATTTCATGGATATCAAGACCTTAGGGAGAGCATCTATAAGGATAAATTATGGCTTTTCACTCTTACAATGCTAGCTGCAACAACTCTGGGCCTTCAAACCCTTCTTCCCATGAAATGAGGTACAAGCCCTTCTTAGGGTCAATGAACCTAAAAACTAAAAATATGAGGAAACAAAGGGGAAGAAGTGTGGAAATTGATAAGTATGAGTAGGAATGGTATGATGACCCTTCAAGGAGACCCCCCCAGTAGCAACCCTTTTCCCGAGGGTGACCAACTTACTAAGATACCATGCCAACTACCAAGGCTAAATAAGGAAAAGGATATACTTTCCAAGAAAACATTTCATAATCAAGATAGGACCCTTTGAAACATGCTCAAATGATTCAATTATTAAAGTGAAACTTACCATGAGATTGTAATTGTTACCTTGTGAAGCAAGACCTGATGTCCTTTCCGTGCCAATATCGTGTGGTAGACACTTCTATTGTTAATTATGAGTGGTGATGTGTGGTGGAGAAGAGGGGATCTATCTACTAAATGTGGGCTCAATGGGTCATCTGGTTTTGGAAACTCCATATCTTCTACCTACATGCCTCAAGACATCATCTCCTCAATTACCCCTAGGTTGGGGGGGGTAACAAGGTTAAATCTAGCTAGGGTTTGAAGATATGTTTGAAGTATGAAGCATGCAAGTGAAGTTAGAAGTACTATGGGTGTGGATATCTTAAATTGGTACCTATACAAGTCTTACTGAGTTGGTGCTTAGTTGAGGATATTGGTGTCTCTAGTAGGTTGGCGCCTACTCAATATCTTGTTGAGTTGGTGCTTAGTTGAATATATTGGTGTCTCTAGTAGGTTGGTGCCTACCCAATATCTTGTTGAGTTGGTGCTTAGTTGAATATATTGGTGTATCTAGTAAAGTTGGTTCCTACAAAATTTGTAACAATAGGTTGGTGCCTACAAACATTTATAAATATAAGTTTTTATGGTTTTCTCCCATAAGGGTTTCCAAATTAAACTTGGTGTACCATGATATGAGTTTACATGCATTTATTGTTTTAAAGTTAATAAATGATTGATGAATGCTCATTTAAATTAAAAAGTATCTTATACTCATTCTCCCCCCCGCCCCTTAGTATAAGCATAAGTATAAAAATTGATATTAGAGCAGGTTCCATCAGAAACAGTGTAACCACTGGAAGGTAGATATTGAGAGCACACATGGATGATCAAGAAAGTTTCTTCATAAACAATATCTCATATGAAGAAAGTGATGGATATGTTTATGATATTAACAAAGAATAATTCCTCTTCATGCCCATGGATACAAAGTCTACTAACACAAAAAATGAAGACAATCAAAAAGAAAAATCAGATTAAGAAGAAGAAGACATTGACGAGGAAGTGAATCTTGAAGCAGGACATGTTAGTTCCTTAGAAGAAATAGATAGACTCAGGGGATAGAATAAAAAATAGAAAGAGAAATTACAAAAATATGAAAAGAAGGATCATGATCTTAATGAAACACAAAAAATAGTTATCATCCTAAAAAATCAACTAGAAGAGAAAAAAGGGATAGAAGAAGTGGTGAGAAGCTAACTGAAAGAAAAGGAAGAAAATTGTGAGAAGCTAGAGGCTGAAATTACTTCCTTAAGAAATGAACTAGAGAAAACAAATGATCGATTGAGTAGAATCCTAAAGTTTGGAAAAATAAATGAAATCTTAGATAATATTCTTAGTCACTAAGGGTATCCATTCATCAAGACATGTCTTGGCTATGATGAAAAATAAAATACCCCCGAGGAAGATGCAAACACTAAGGTCACAAAGCCATTAGAAAAGGAAAATGAAGAAAAGACTAAAAGCTATGCTAATATTCTCAAAGGCTCTATCAACAATGAAAACAACAATAGGAATGGAAATGATGACCGACAAAAACCTGATTCTTCTCACAAGAACAACAAGAATGAGTTCAGAAGAGTTGCTTCACCAAGAAATCCTTTCACAACATGATACCAAAATCTCTTTCTTGGCTATTGTTTTTCTTGCAATAATTTTTGTCACAAAGCACTAGATTGTAGAGCTTATGCAAGAAGTGATCATGTTTGATATAGAAACATAGGTTCTTATATGACTTCAAAGAATGATTATGTGAGCGGCAAAACCATATGTTCTCATGGGTTTGCTGATAAAATCTACAATTCATTTTCTCCCCTACTTGATTACAATACTGAATGTTATAAGTGAAATAACTATGGTCACATAGTACGTGATTGTAGAAGTAACATAATAAAGTCTCCTAAATAAAACAGGGAAGAAGATGTTCTTACCAAGCATAGTGAAGAATACACATAGGTGTGGAAAAGGAAGCAAGAAGAACTAAACAAGGAAGAATGTGGATTAGAATGTATGCTGAAGACCACAAAAGTCAATGGTACATTGATAATGGATGTTCAAAACACTTGATAGGGGATCAAACCAAACTTATCACCCTAAAGGAAGAAAAAGGAGACAACATTACCTTTGGGAATAATTCTTCTACAAGGATAGTTGGAAAAGGTACCGTTAGTTTTGATAATGGAAAGACTAAAATACATAATGCCTTGTATGTTGAAGGGTTAAAACACAATCTTCTAAGTGTCAGTCAAATGTGTGATCAAGGTTACAACCTCACATTTCATTCTAAAGGATGTGAGATAAGAAAAATAGGTTTAGGAAGATTAGTGGAAAATGAAAATAGAACCCCGAGCAATGTATACGTTCTCGATGAAGTCAAATGAGAAAAATGTTTTATGGGACAAGTAAACAAAAGCTAGTTATGGCATAGAAGGGTGGGTCATATAAAATTTGACAATCTAGTAAAACTCAACAAGACACAAGCAACAAGAGACATGCCAAAGATCTAAAAACCTATCAACGCTATTTGCAAGCCATGTTAGCACGAGAAGTAGACGAGAGTTAGTTTCAAAACAAAGGAGTAATCAACATAAAAAACATTGGAACTTGTACACACAGACCTCTGCGGGCCAACAATAACACAAAATTTAAAAGGTGAGAGTTATTTTATGTTGTTTATTGATGATTACACAAGAATGACATGGGTTACATTTCTTAAATAAAAATAGGAATAATTTGATACTTTTAAATCTTTCAAAGCCCTATTTGAAAATGAGTCTGATTTAAAAATAAAATGCTTAAGATCAGATAGAGGAGGTGAGTTTACCTCTTATGAATTTGATGAATTTATGTGATAATCATGAAATCAAGAGATGTTTTTTGGCAGCGAGGACTCCACAAAAAAATGGATTTGTAAAAAGGAAGAACATAACTATACAAGAAATGGATAGAACAATGTTGAATGTAGACAAACTACCAGATATCTTTTGGAGAGAAGCAGTCAACACAACAAATTAGAGTGAACAACAACAAGACACCTTATGAATTATGGAAAGGTATACCAATTACAGTCAAATAATTCAAAGTATTTGGGAGCAAGTGCTATATAAAGAGAAATGAAGAAAATTTAGGCAAGTTTGATTCCAAAATAGATGAAGGTATCTTTCTTGGCTATGCATATGGAAGCAATGCCTACAAATGATACAACAAAAGACTATGCAAGGTTGTAGATAGTATTGATGTAAGAGTGGATGAAGTAACACCTCAAAAGGAAAATTCACAGAAAAATGAAGCTCCAAAGGAGACAATCTAAAGAGATCGAGAAAATGAAGAAGAAGAGGAAGAATAAAAGAAAGAACACGAAGAAATAGAACACCAATATCCAAAGACACCATCCAGATTTGTTCAAAAACATCATCTAGAAAATCAGATTCTTGGTGATATAGATACAAGAGTTCAGACTATAAGAAGATTGAACTTTTCTTTTCTATCTAAAATAGAGCCAAAGAACTTTGCACAAGCTACTGAAGATAATCATTGGGTTAATGCTATGAAAGAAGAACTAAATCAGATTGAGAAGAATGAGACATGGGAACTTGTGCCCAGACCAAAAGACATGAATGTGATTGGAACCAAATGCGTCTTTAGAAACAAATTGGATGAATATGAAAAAATAGTAAGAAATAAAGAAATATTGGTTTGTAAAGGGTATGCTCAAGTTGAGGGTATTGAATTTGAAGAAAACTTTGCTCCAGTACTTGCAAGATTAGAAGCAATCAAGATGTTTTTAGCATTTGTGTGTTTCAAGAACTTCAAAGTCTTTCAAATGGATACCAAGTCATCTTTTCTAAATGGAACTTTAGAAGAAGAAGTATATATTGAACAACCAGAAGGATTTCAATGGTAGGAAAACAAATATCATGTATTCATACTGAATAAAGCACTGTATGGAAAAAATCAAGCTCCCAGAGCTTGATATTCAAGACTTGAAAAATACCTACAACAACAAGGTTTCAAAAGAGGAGCTGCAGATAACAATCGTTACATTAAAACATGTAATGAAAATTTGTCAGTCATTTTGGTTTATGTGGATGATATTATATTTGAAAGTAATGATGATAGAATGAGACAAAAGTTTGCAAAAGAAATGAAAAAATAATTTGAGATGTCCATGCTTGGAGAATTGTCATTCTTTCTAGGGTTGTAGATTTCTCAAACTAACAAAGGCATATTCATTTCTCATACCAAATATATCAAGGAAATGTTTATGAAATTCAAAATGCAAGATTGTGCACCTGTTAGTACACCCATGATCACAAGATGTAAGTTGAGCAAAGATGATGAATCTTGATAAGTAATTCAAAATATTTATAGGTCAATGATTGACAGCCTACTATATGTGACAACATCAAGACCATACATCATGTAAGTAGTAAGATTGGTTGCAAGATTTCAATCTGCACCAAAGGAGACACATGTGCAAGTAGTAAAAAGAATATTTAGATATTTGAAGGGAACATTGGAATTTTTCTTGTGGTATTCAATGTTAGAATTTGGTAGCTCAGAGGTACTTCTGCATTAGTGACGCTCAACATGCAGAAGTGGCCAAGCACACTTTCTCCCTAGTGACTTTATAATGAGTTTTTATAAAGTAACTTTATAAAGTGATTTTATAAAGTTGGGTCTTTTAATTTTTAAATGTAAAAGTGACTTTATAATGTTATGGGTCACTTTAGTAACTTAAGTGACCTCAACAAATGATCAAGTCATGACCGTTGATCTCAAGGGACAATGAAGAGTCACTCAAGGGATACCAAGGGTTAGAGGAGTTACATTTCAAAAATTCTTAAAGGCATCTCATGAGGGAGAGAGAGGGTGAACTTTTGAGGAGAGTGAGAGGGAAGGTGAAGAGGCATGTTTCCCAAGAGAGAGTGCTAGCTTGGAGGAAGAGATACATCAAAGGGGGTTTGGCATGCATCCCTAGGAGAGGGATTGGCATGCAACCCAAGAAGTACTTGCTGCATTTTTCTAAAGTCCGTACAACAATTATTGTAGGGGTCATACAACTGTGTAAGCTGGACATACAATAAAGGAGGAGCATGGAAATCGAGGCTGAGTGTTTTCAGCAGGTGGGCACAATTTCCTATGCAAATTTGCTGAGTATTTTTGTTCTATACTGTATTTTTTATTTTGGCATGAATTTCTATGCAGAATAGTGATTGTTTGTGGTGATTTGTTGGCTGTCCTGAGTTGTACAATCTTGACATCCTTCCCTAGATATAATCTGGAACTGTTTGTATAGAGAAGTAATATGCTATTGTGAAGAGACATTATGTGTTTTTATGATGATACTCTTTGTTGTTGTAAAAGTTCTTAATTTCCTTGAGCTGAATGAAAGCACTCTTCTCCTCAAATCTGTCCTATTTCCCGTATTATTCTTCATGGGATTTTGCGCAGAATTTTGGTGCTAAATGTGTGATTTTGTTCACTGTTCATGAGTATTCCGCTGTTGTTATATTTCAGATTGCTTAGTTATTTTTGTTTCATCTCATAGTCCAATATTTGCATGATGTTATATTGCTATATTGGTGTACTACTATAAGAGGCTGAAATATGGTATTAACTAAGTATGGGACTGATATATATATATATATATATATATATATATATATATATATATATATATATATATATATATATATATATATATATATATATATATATATATATATATTTATTTATTTATTTATTTCACGTGGTATCAGAGCTAGGGCTCTGAAGTTCAATGGGCATATTTGGCACTTGGGACAACAAGTGATTGTTGGGGAATTTTCTTGAAGAAGGGAGAAGAGGCTATTTGTCAGGTGGACAAAGATGAATTCCAACATCAGGTTTGAAGATAGGTTGGAGGGGATCTCCAACTACTTGCAGTGGAAGGTTAGAATCACCAGTGTTCTCAAGGATAATAAATTGTGGTCGTTTGCGAACACCATCGTGCATGTACCTGCACAATATCCCATAGCTCTTGATGTTCATGAGGTGAAGGAAGACAAGAATCAAAGAATCATCTTGGATGGGGTCAAATACCACCTTATTCCTCACTTGACCGAGAAGAAGACAACCAAAGAGATGTGGGATGCACTGAAAATTTTGTATGGGATAAAGAACGAGAATCAAAAAATGGCTCTTTGAGACAAGCTCCATAGTGCTAGGATGGCCAAGGGAGAGAGCGTGGCCACCTACCTCACCTAGGTTGCACAGGTGAAGGCTGATTTGGCAGCTGTTGGAGAAATTATTCCTGACTCAGAGTTGGTGCAGATATCCCTCAAAGGCTTCACCAAGGAGTGGGAGGTTTTCATGAAGTGTGTGGTGGAGAGAGAGAAGCTCCCTAACTAGAGTAGATTGTGGGATGATTTTATGCAGTAGGAGATCCGGGAGGGGTCTCGGGAAAAGGTAGTGGATGGTGTAGACAACAAAAACATTTCTCTTGTGGGAAAGATCAATGAGAAGAAGACAGACATGAACAAGGTGAGATGCTTTGCATGTCATAAGACTGGCCACTACTCTAGCCAGTGTCCGAACAAAAACAATAAGAAACTAGAACCAGAGGTGTTAGCATCAACAAAGGCTACAGAGTTTGTTGAGAGATATGAGAGGGATTTCTCTCTCATGACTAGTCCCATGGGCAGTGGGTGCCTAGTATTCGAGGACATTGAGTCATGGTTTGTGGACAATGGAGCTTCTCGATAAATGACAGGGTTGAGGTCAATTTTCCTCAGTATTATAGAGATAGAATCAAAATGCAATGTGAATTGTGGAGCCAACCCACAACTTGCAGTAAAGGAGGTTGGAAGGGTTATATTCCAACTAGAGTCAGGAGGTTTTCTGGAGGTTTCCGAGGTATTGTATGTTCCATAGTTGACTGTTAACTTTCTCTCAGTGTCATCTTTGGATGCTAGTGGATTTGGAGTTGTCTTCTACAATGGACATGTGTTTTTATATCCTATGGGAGAAACTGCAGAGACAACAATGATGCTTGGTGTTGGGTATGAGGGCCTGTACAAGTTGTTGGGTCGACTTGTGTTGGGTTCTAGTGGATTTATGGACTCATATTATGTGTTGGAGAGTGGGTAGGTTGCAGAGGAGAGAGAATTGATACCGGGGACTCAGTCGTATTCTTAGACTCTCAAAGGAATCAATAGGCATGAGTGGAAACAGATGGATGCTCAAGAGAGTGTGCAGTATCCTAGGAGCATGTCTTCAGTTCATGGAACAAAAGAGGTAGCAGTAGAGGCTTCCAGTGCAGTGAGAGTAGTGTCTTCCCGTTCATAGGGAGCAATTGCTTCTAGTACAGGGGAGAAACTATGGCATCTCATGAGTTGGAGACAGATTCTAGTGGTGATACCAGAAGTACCTCTCTCGCTCAGAGGGAGTGTTAGAATTTGGTAGCTCGGAGGTACTTCTGCATTGGTGACACTCAATATGTAGAAGTGACCAAGTACACTTTCTCCCTAGTGACTTTATAATGAGTTTTTATAAAGTAACTTTATAAAGTTGGGTCTTTTAATTTTTAAATATAAAAGTTATTTTATGATGTTATGGGTCACTTTAGTAAATTAAGTGACCTTAATGAATGATTAAGTCATGACCATTGATCTCAAGGGGAAGTTAAGAGTCAGTCAAGGGAGACAAAGGGTTAGAGGATTTACATTTTGAAAATGATTAAAGGAAACTCATGCGAGAGAGAGAGGGTGTACTTTTGAGGAGAGTGAGAGGAAAGGTGAAGAGGTATGTTTCCCAAGAGAGAGTGCTAGCTTGGAGGAAGAGATACAACAAAGGGGGTTTGGCATGCATCCCTAGGATAGGTATTGACACGCAACCCAAGAAGTATTTTCTACATTTTTCTATAGTCCGTTCAACAATTACTGTAGGGGTCATATAGCTATGTAAGTTGGATGTACAACAAAGGAGGAGCATGGAAATTGATGCTGAGTGTTTTCAGCAGGAGGGCACAATTTCCTATGCATATTTGTTGAGTATTTCTGTTATGTACTGTATTGTTTCTTTTGACATGAATTTATATGCAGACTGGTGATTGTTTGTGGAGATTTGTTGGTTGTCCTGGGTCGTTCAGGATGTACAATCTTGACATCCTTCCCTAGATATAATTTGGAACTATTTGTATAGAGAAGTAATCTGCTGATGTGAAGATACAATCTGTGTTTTTATGTTGATACTCTTTGTTGTTGTAAAAGTTCTGAATTTCCTTGAGCTGAATAAAAGCACTCTTCTCCTCAAATTTGTCCTATTTCCTGTGTTATTCTTCATGGGATTTTGCCCAGAATTTTGGTGCCAAATGTGTGATTTTGTTCACTGTTCATGAGTATTCTGCTGCTGTTATATTTTAGATTGCTTAGTTATTTGTGTTTCAACTCATAGTCCAATATTTGCATGATGTTATATTTCTATATTGGTGTACTACTATAGGAGGCTGAAATCTAGTATTGACTAAGTATGGGACTTATATATATATATATATATATATATATATATATATATATATATATATATATATATATATATATAACATTCAAGAAGTAAGGACTTCACTCTAACAACATATACATATGCAAATTGGAAATGAAGTATTGATGACAATAAAAGTACCAGTGGAGGAGAATTATTTCTAGGAATTTGTCTCGTATCATGGTTGAGCAAGAAGCAAACTTCAATCTCTCTATCCACAACAGAAGCCGATTATATTGTAGCAACAACATGTTACACACAATTTCTCTGGATGAAGTAGACATTGAAGGATATCAAGGTAGATATGATCAATCAATCTCAATCATCTGCGACAACACAAGTGCAATTAACATTTCAAAGAATCCTGCTATGCACTCAAAGATAAAGCATATTCCCATCAAGTACCACTTCCTAAGAGAACATGTAGCTGAGAAAAGTGTCAAGCTAGAATACATTTCCACCAAAGAACATGTTGCAGATACTTTACCAAACCCCTTCCCAAAGAAACATTTGAATATCTTAGATAGAAGGTGGGAGTGATATCCCTCTCATCTTTTCAGTAAAGGAAATCACAAGCTCAAGGGGAGCAACCCTTTGCCATTGATTTCAAAGGGGGAGAAATTGTAGATAGAGGAAGAATTGCAGATACAAGGAGATTTAAATACAGGGGGAGTATTCCATAATTGACTAAGGGTTTCCATCAATGATAAAGGGGGAGATTGTTGGAAATATCATTGTCATTGATATCAAAGAAAGGGGGAGACTACATATGTCCAAGATAAAGATTGCAAGATGGAAATTGCCGGAAATATTGATTTTGGATTTTTGATGCTTAGTTTGTGTTATCCCCATTTTGTGGATAACTAAGGAGATTATATATCAAGGCCCTCAGGTTGCAGATATATAGTGTCGAGAGACTACATGACTAGAAGTACCCTTTTGCACAGATGGAAAACCCACTCACCACCATAGATGGTCACAAATTTGCAGATGGCATCCAACACACCAGCTGGATTCTGGAAGGCAGCGAGCCTTGCTCCATGAGGTACAAGTCAATATTATGGTGAGCATCATTTAAATATTTAATCCAGTTGAGTGTGTTGTATCTTAGATCGCTCTAGATTTCATGATATATGCTTGGACATTATGCCTTTTTCCCCGCTTCACTTTGGTGGTTGATATTGTGCCCTAGTAAGTGGTTTTCCTTAGGGATGGGTTTTCTATTGGGAACTCCCTTAATGAGCCATCATATCGTTCCCAACCATACTTACCACTTTCCATCATTGTTCCCCTCCATTTCCTTATATCTTGTGATTTTAGGGTGTATTGACACAAGAAGAAGGGGCTGAAGACCTAGAGGGTTTGATGTTGGGTAAAAGATAAAAGCCTTGCATAAACCTTCTAGATGCTTCACCTAATAAAGCAGTGAAACACTTATCTTTGATTAAAGGGGACACACAATATAATAAAGAATGCTTAAAATGTTAGTTGAAGGATATTAGGTCTCATCATGAGCTGACCTATCATGTCCATGAATATCTAGTGGTATGACATTTCCATCATCTGGTCACCAAACCAGGGCAATGGCTCTCAGTTGCATCGCTAAGAGAAAGGGGATCTCATCCTGAGCCAACACTCTCATTTCCACTAGGTGTTTTTGGGTGACATTTCCATCATTTGGTCACGAGGCTAGGCCAATAACCTTCAACCTCTCCTTATGCTATATTGAAGGAAAACAAATAAATACAGATAAAAAGAAATTGATGGGTTTGGAAAAAGTGCATTGCGGATGAAGGCACCACACACCCTCTACAAAGGCACCCACGAATCAGACACTACAACTCCTTGTATGTCATGATCCCAATGCCCATTTAGTCTTGACCCCAACCACTCCATCCACTTTACATGGCTTAGAGAGGGATCTCTTGGAAACTCTCCTTTACCTAGGGCAATATCTACCCAATAGAACAACTCATCAACCCTCCCATATTCAAGCTTGACAAGTCGCATAATGTCTTTGAGCAATTAATTGTTTGATATAGTGATCTCTGATGCACATGATTAGATGTATTATTTATTGATTGGATTCACATATCATGATTTTATGAATTTAGATCCTTGGAGGGTGTGCTCATTTGTCTTAGCAGGACCTAGTTAGTGGACAATTTTGGGAGAACAAGCCTAGCTTGGGCTTCCATGGGGCTACAAGCCCACAGGTTGGATGACAAGGTCCCACATGTCATATGAGAAAGATAAGACTTGGAAGTCCTTGATGATGACTTGGACAACATAGCCCATCCCTCACTTGCCAAACGATTTTCCCAGGAGGGGAAAAACGTCCTCTTTTTTAGCTTGACATCATGTTTAGGGGGCTAGGGCATGCTGGTGAGATGATATGCATTGACACTTGGATGTTTTGAGGTGTTTGAGGCTTTGAACATGAAGGAAGACATTTGGATGCTTGACACATGGCTTTGGGAAGCCTTACTACCCTCCTACATCACCAACGACATTCTCCTAGTTCCAAAACGTCCCCTAAAGGGGTGACATCCTTGTAAATTAGGGTTTTATTTGTGCAAAAGTGAAATTTTAAATGAATTGCTTTATATTACTTTGTTAAGGGGGAAATATTAGGGTTGTTGACCCCTGGTATTTTGGTTTACCCCTTAATTTGTGAACAAGTCACCTTGGTGAAATTTTGTATAAATAAAAGATCATAAGATCTCATTTTAACATAACTCTCCCTCATTGTGAGAGGTATTGGTCTGAATTTTTTGTCATCTTTGGCAAGATTGTCTCTTTTAGCTCTTTTTTATGGCTATCTTGATGAATGATTGATGGAGGACTGAGGTGCTAACCTTGGATGGATGTTTTCTAGCTTTTATGGTGGATTATCTTGGCATCTTTCTTGATTTTGGTATGATATTTTACTCTTATGCTATCATTCTTTTCAAGTCAAGGTTTGTTGTGCTAGGAGCTAAGTGGGAAGTATAAAGGCATACACCCCCACCATAGTCTTCATAATTTTATGCTTCATCTCATTGATTATACAAGGGTTTTCTAAGATAAGTATAAGGGCATGCACCCTCTTAGCTTAAAACCTACCTAGAGAAACTTGATTTGGGAAGTAAAAGGGATTACACCCCCAAGGAGGTAGCTTCTATAGCCATTTATTCATTTGACTCCATTAAACCAATAGTAAAGGCACTAGTCATATATGTTTTACATTGGAGATATAAAATCATTTCCTTGGGAACACAAATTTTGGTCTTTTGAAAGGTTTCTTGCTTGAAGTTGGTTTGCCTCATTGAGAGGAGTCTTCCCATACTAGGGCGTCCCCTCTCTACCATTAATTTTCTTTTTGTTACAAACCCTAACCTACAATCATTAGGGCTGATCTAACCTAGATAAACTACTATCCATAACTCCTAAACTAACCCTAGACTAGCTCCTAAATTTTTCTCACTTACTCCACTAACTAGGGCACAACTTTTGGGATAGTTATTGGAACGTTTCCATGGTTAATTTTTTTGCTTCATACCATTGAATTCTACAGCCATAAGGTTTCAATTTTCTGTAGAAAATGCATTGTTATAACATCTTGTTTTATTCGGCTTTATACTGTCATTGTTTAGTCATAATTGATTGCCATACTCACTGATAATATTATTGATTGATGTCATGCTTTACATGCTGATTTGAATGTATTCATTTCTGATATAAATTGTCATATACTGCTGAAAATTAGGGAGAACAAGCTTAACTTGCTGATCCATACTAACATATATCATTGCAGTTTGGATTTTCTTGTGTCTTGGCCAGGTACATTCATCTGGAGAAGTACTATACCTTTGGGGAAACAATCACTTGACTTACAGGGAATCTATTTCCACTTTTCATTCCACTTACACTTGAACTCTAGGGGATTCACTTCCATTTATTTCCATCCCCATCTCAATCCCCTTAGGATCACTGGGATTGCCTCCCTAGAGTGACCTAGTCACCCTTGAAGTGTGGGACCTACATCGAGGTGAAATTGGGTGTAGGATTCCCAAGTTGTAGAACTTGATTTGTGGTTGGGTTGGGATTAGCCCAACCTACAACTTGCGCTATAACATTTTGTCATCATTTTCAGGGAATATTTTGAGTATTCTTCGTACCCTAAGGACACTTTGGTAAGCTATCATGAATCCTTTCCCCTAGCTTACCTGGAGACTCCACCTAAGGGACATTCCATTTCCATTTTCCTTGATGAGATCATTTTGAAACTCATCTGGCGACTCCACCTTCCCAAAATCCTTCTTTCCCGAAACCTTTTCCCCCTGGGAGGTTCAAGCCTTCTAAGGTTTACCAAAGAAGGCCTCCTCTCAAGCCTCCCGTTGCTAAAACCCTTTTCCATAATACCCTCCTTCTTGTTCCAATGGATTTCCCTTGGGCAAGGAACCTCTACAAACCCCTTAATATGGCCAATATCCAAGGTTACCCTAAGAAAGTGCCAACATAAGTCAACAAGTGGTTGCCAAAGTTCCCAAGAAACAATGTGATAACTGTTGAATACCACATTTATGTCATGGGCCGAGATATGGACAATGAAAGTATTGATCATGAAGATGTGGCCATGAGGTTATTTTCTTCATCATTGACTGAAGAAGCCCTTGATTGGTTTAGAGGACTCCCTGATAATCATATCACGTTCTATGATTCTTTTTCCAACTTGTTCAAGAGAAGATGGTCTAAAAAGGAAGATGGTGGGACGCTTGGGACTTAATTCAATGAAATAAAGAAAAAGGAGAATGAAACAGTGAGGGAATTCATTTCCAGATTTGACAGGTTGTACAATCAAATTCCAATAGATTACTGTCCCACAAAATCATCAATTTGTCTCCTTTACATGAATGCCTTTGAAGGGAAGTTCCGATACATTCTTAAAGATAAAAATCCCACATCATTGGCAGAGGATAAAGAGTTCAATATTGACATTTAAGAGAATCTCCTTAATTCAAAAATAGAACCTTTTCATTACCCTCGTAACAAGACAGAATCAAGAACGAAGGTTTCCAACAACAATGTTCCTGATTTGATTGCTCTCCTGACTCAGAAGATAGACCAAATGAATACTCAACTTGTTCATGTGCAGAATCAAGTTATGAACCGTATGACTATAGTGGAAAGAAATCAATCTTCTCCCAGACCTTAGTTTTCCAGACAACAGAGAGATGCCACCGGTTGGAAACCAAGTCCTCAACAAGAGGCAAAGGCCTCAGATACTTTGAAACCTGTTGGGATAGTTGATATAGAAGCTTGGTGTCTCCCATGCCAAGACACCCACAAGGAAATGAATGCTCTCAACAAGACGAAGATTATCCTGACGATATAAACTTCATTATTTGCAATCTCAACGATGATCAAGTTACTCAAGAATAGATCAATGAAGCCAAAAAATAGGAGAAAGAGAGTGTTGAGGAAAATGTATGAAGAACCTTACTCAAGCATTTTCAGATCTTGCTAGGCTAAGGAAAGATAGTTGGGAATCTTACCCAGGGTTTATATCCTTAGAATAAAAGAAACAATCACTTAATCCACAGGTATTAATTACAAGGGACCAAGGCTGGTTTTTTATATATTATATGTAACTGTGCAAATAAATAAACTAAGAAGAAATTACATGAGTATGTACATGGAGATAAAAGTGAAATATGAACCAAATCATCAAAAATACATATGTGAGACTGAAATCAGAAGTTTGATTTTTATATCGATTTCATTATGAGATACAAAGATGAATTTTCTTTACAAACCCCTGCGAGAGTAGGGACCAAAGTTAGATTTATAAGCCTCTGATGGGAACCATACAAAAAGACTCTGACAAAAAAAGAGAACTGAAGCTAAAGATCTGGATCAACTTGCCACAAAATGTTGTCACTTGACTTTGCAAAATATTCTTTATCAGTCATGCAATTTAATTCATAAACAAACACAAACACACAGATTGCCAAAGATAAATCATACACGTCTAAAACAAGTTACTGAAATATATGATTCAGTTTTGAATCATGTTGCCTTTAATAAGACCCTGCTGCCTTTAATAAGACCCTGCTGTCATCAAGATGGTTAATCCTTCTAGTAAACTCATAATGAATGTAAAATGAAATCATCTCACAAGTATAGACTAAACCTTATGGCTGAAGTTCTCCTTCTATTATCTCTCCCTTGTCTCTTCATTTGATTGAGCTTTTATTCCTTCTCAATAAGTTATGGTAGTTCAACTACCTTTCTTTATTTAAGCTTAATTAGCTTAACTAATTAGTTGAGACAAATAAATAATAATATATATAAATAAGGGTCTAACTAACAATAACTAAATAGATGGGATCCCTTGTGACTCCCACTTCAATTTCTTTTAATAGTCATCAAAACATGAAGTATAAAACCCCAAACATTTGATTCAAACATCCTCCTTGTAACTCCCATTCTTATATTCATGACCAAATATTTTAATATCAACAAAATATAACATGACTATATCCAAAAAAATGGCATTATATCCATGCTGTCCAAAACACTGTCTAAACATGTATTTTCTGTCCAAAACCTTGTCAAAATAAAAAGACTGTCCTCAATAGAAAATAATATTAATCAACATTGAAAACCATATTTACTATGAGAGGCATTTGACCTCTTTTAAATGCTGCCCTCTTTTGATCTTTTTGTCGCAACCTTAGGCTAATTGGAACCTTGAGGATGGATCTCGATGATGACATGGGAACAATTTTCTTTGAGACAAAGATGAGAGGACACAGATTTAGAGGAATCTTTGGATAACTTGGAGGGAGTGGCCACTCCTTTTCCCTTATCTAGATCTAGCTTGGGAACATCCATTTTTATCCTTTTAATTGCATGAGAAGATTGTATGGGCGAGACAACATGATCAGCCTAGGCATTTGGGTTTTTTGGCGGTGGAGGTGGGGGTAATGGAAAAGACACAGTAGGCCAACCTTGGTGATGAGAAATAGGGTGATGGAAAATATCTTTCCAACCATCATTGGCAGGTGGTTCTGGCTGCATAGAAACATGAGGGGAAACACAGATACCCGTTTTTTTTGATGTGGCTGGAAGGGAGGCCTCTTAGGTTGGGGCTAGAGAATCCCATGGCCAACTAGGTTAAAGAACCCAACTTGAAAGAGATGATTTAGTTCATTTGGATCAACATAAAAATGTATCGAAAACCGTGGTCTTCTATGGCCCCTCTGCCAATTCCCTCTGCCTCTATTAACACCTATGTCATTGTTTCCCTTGCTAAAGAAGCTCATCCTGAAGAAATATTCCAAACATGTCATGAAAAAATATTAACAATCCATGCATCAATAATCAACTTAAATAAAATAAAAAAGTTGGCTCTATCATTCACCACAGAGGCACATGCAATCCATCCATCAATACCTTAACACTCAACAATCAATTTTCCATTTGAATAGGCAGTGGTAGGGATATTGGAAATATGAGGGGCATATAATGAGAAAAAAATTGGTAGCATGGATGGGAAGCGACCAACAAATATTGTTCAAACAAATGCATTAGTAACAAAAAATGTATCCATATCCAAATTTCCAACACCAGTCATCAACTAGTCTTTGTTTTGTTATTAGTCCTTTCTCTTTTAAAAAAAAATGAAATTCATAATAATAGAACAAGGAATGTTTAAAATGTATTTGGGAAGGCGAGGGACATATAATTGGCGAAAAGTGGGACAATGAAAAGAAAAAAAAACGATTATCGTTCTATTATATGCAATGGTATCTATTGAAAATCGACATCAATATCAACTTCCATACTTCTCTCTATTAATAATTCAAATCCATGACAGAGAAGTCTTTATAGTACACAATATAAAACCCCAGGAAACATTTGTGACTATCAAACTTTACAACTTTTAATTTCCCTTTCCCTTTCTTTTATTAGCAAAGCTTTTATATGAGATTGTTAACAAAGTCACAAAACAATTAAAAATAGGCTACAACCAGCGCACATGGGAGGCTGAGAGCACAACATAAAGTCATCAACCTTCTCATATCACAACCTTCAATTCTTTCTGCGTAATAGACTGGGTCAAAACCCCATGTGAAACTGGTGCTCATCGTTTATTTTAACATCACACAACTTCAAAATCGAAAAAACCCCCATGTATAAATAACAAGTGAGACAAGACTTAACACAAACAACCATCTTCCCATTGTCAGGTTAATCACTTATAACATACATCAAGAACAAATTTTAAATCTCTTAATTTCCCTACATCAATGAAAGAACCAAGGTCTGGGTGAACACAAAGGCGAAACCTTCACAAGGGGTTTGTAAAAATCATTTAACCATCTCATATCACAATAGAATTTCCAAAGACCTCTCCAGAAACCTCTCATTGTGGCCGCAAGGAAAAAAATGCCCATATCTTCACAAAAAGTTGAAAGGTAATTTGAAGGAGCTACAAGTCTTCCAAAGACTGGGTACTGGCGTTAAGCAAAACAACTGTTCTTTCATTTCACAGAGAAAAATAAACCCTTGAATTTTAATGACCAAAGATGAGTGAAACAATTTTTTTTTCCATAATTATTTGCCAACAGACATAGCACATAATAAATATTCATCCTGGGCATAACACAATCACATAATACAAACAGAAAGGAGTTTCAAATGCTATTCTCAGCTTGAAAAATTTAAATTCCAACAGGGAGGAACTTCCACTTAAATGCAATTTACATAGTCATGATACCCATATACATCCATTTACACTTTGGAAAGAAAACACAGTCTATAAGCAAATCGAAGAGCCAACATCATGATTTTATTTGGAGCAGAGCTACATTTCATGAATGGAGGGGTAAGAGCCATCATACTTGTAAGGAGAATGCCAGAAAACCAACAAGCACCACTATTCTTTCCAAGGCCAAGCAAAACAGAGGCAACACTAGCCAAATAAACCAACACAAATGCGAACCAAGTGAGGGTGGCGACCTTGAGGTAGGGTTAGAGAGACATGTAGTAATTGCACTTTGTTTCTCACATTAATTCCATCAACTATAGCCAAGTATGAGTGCACCCAACACATCCAACGTATAGTTCACTACATTTTCCACATAACATTATTTCAATACAAAAATCAATTTTTTCTCTTTTCACTAAGCTCATAAGTTTTATATGCATCCTCAACACTTAGCACCAAATACATCTCATGTCCCACATTCTTTTCTAGGGAAGGATTGCCACGTTATAAAACTTAAAAATTGTCCATGATAATAACAAGAATATCATAAGTGCAATATGACATAACTATATATGTCCCATGCTTGAAGTTTTAATCAACAAGTCAAAATATATGTGTAGCAAGAATAAACCAATATGCTTGTTAAAACAACATTTCCCCCCTTTCCTTTTTAAATCATATTTCCAATACACCCCATCATTCATCTAGAAAGCGGTTTCAAATTTCAAACTGTAGAGTCATCTTTGTGAGGTAGTCATGAGCACAATCAAATAAAAGGGCCTTTCATTATTATTCACATAACGAGGTCCCACCTATTTAGTATATGTATATATATATATATATATATATATATATATATATATATATATATATATATATATATATATATATATATATATATATATATATATATATATATATAAGTAATAAGGCATTCCCATTTGCAGGAAGGGATTCCATGTTGCGATTTTGGGCATCAACAGAGAGGGGAGACTACGTGCCTTAAGTAAATTGACAAATGATCAGAAGAAGGAATTGAGGAGGAGGGAAATCCTAACCTACGGAAGAAAAAATGCTTCAGCCCCTCCGTCACAACCTACTACTCCTCTTCCATCAACATAAAATGTTTCTCCACCACCTCCACCACTGGTATGTGAGTTTCTTCCTAAGCCAACTCCTACAGATGCCATTCAGTTGAATATAGATGTTGCAAGCATGTTTGGAAAACTGAATATGACAGTCCCAGTGACAGAGATGTGTAACATCCCTTCTGCAAAAAGGGAAATTTTGAGAATATTGCAGGTGCCAACCGAGAAGGAGGATCCTCCCATCATTTTGAATACTATGTATCTCAATCAACCAAGGGACAAGATCTCCCTTCTATCTCTCATTAGGCATGAATGGCCTTCGTTTGAAAAACTGCATGCTTGATTCGGGGGCCTTGAAAAATGCCATATCATTGAAGGTAATGAAACAAATTGGTTTGAATACAACCCGACCTTTTGGCAATGTGTGTGGAATTGATTCTAAAAAATTCAAAGTTCTTGGGGTATGTGAGGACACTGAGGTTTTCTTGATTGATTTTCCACATATCATCATTCTCATGGACATAGTAGTGATCGATATTCCATATTCTTGGGGGATTCTCTTATCTAGGAGCTAGTATAATGCTCTTGGGGGTTTCCTTAGCATGGACCTCACCCATGCACACATTCCTATGGGCGATGGCACTTTTAATATACTATACAATCGAGAGAAAGATGATAGAAACGTGATGGATCCCGATGGTCTTGATTATGCCAGGGAATGCGATTATGATGTACTCCCACAGAACATTGAGTATGATCCATATGAGATACCTTTTATGTAGGAGGACTCCATAGACACACCTCTTCCATGGAAATATCAATACAAAGACAAACTTGCAAAATACCAGGGGAAGGAACCTGGATCTATCCAAATTTTGAAGAAATAATATGAGAAACATGAAGAAATCGTCAAAGAGACAATTCACATAGAGCCTCCATATGATGAGAATACACCTTGCATTGATTTAAATGAGGGAAGTCTTGTGCTCATGTGGGAAAAAAGAAAGGGCAAGTCCATATATGATAAAAAAGATAACAATTCTTGGCCTGGCCCTTACATCATCATGAAGAAATATGACAAGGAAAGGTACTATTTGACAACATTAGATGGGAGAAAGATGCCACTACCAGTAGATGGGTCTCTTCTCCAACCTCACTTCCAGGTCACACAACTTCTCCAGGGCCCATGCCCAGGTAAGTAGGTAAGTCATTTTGATTCCCTACATTTGCATCTTGATTGCTCATACTAGTTTAGATGCATTTCATATTCATTTTTTTGTACTTGCATATTGATTCCTTGCATTTGCATCTTGATAGCTCATACTAGTTTAGATGCATTTCATATTTAGTATATTATTAAATATATATAAGTAATAAGGCATTGCAACCCATTTGCAAGAAAGGATTCCATGTTGTGATTTTGGGTTTCAACATAGAGGGGAGACTTCTATCCTTAAGTAAATTGACAGATGATCAGAAGAAGGAATTGAGGAGGAGGGAAATACTAACCTATAGAAGAAAAAATGATTCAGCCCCTCTATGATAGCCTAATACTTCTCTTCCATCAGCATAAAAGGTGGCTCCAACACCTCCACCACCGGTATGTGAGTTGCTTCCTAAGCCAACACCTACATATGAAATTCAATTGAATATAGATGTTACAAGCATGTTTGTAAAACTAAATATGATGGTCCCAATGACAGAGATGTGTAAGATCCCTTCCATAAAAAGGGAAATTTTGAGGATATTGTAGGTGACAACTGAGAAGGAGGATCCTCCCATCATTTTGAATACTATGTATCTCGATCAACCAAGGGACAAAACCCCTCCCTTATATCTCTCATTAGGCATGAATGGCCTTCGTTTGAACAACTGCATGCTTGATTCAGGGGCCTTGAAAAACTTCATATCATTGAAGGTAATGAAACAAATTGGTTTGAATACAACCTGAACTTATGGCAATGTATGTGGAATTTATTCCAAAAAATTCAAATTTCTCTGGGTATGTGAGGACATTGAGGTTTTCTTGATTGATTTTCCACATATCAACATTCTCATGGACATAGTAGTGATCGATGTTCCATATGATTGGGGGATTCTCTTATCTAGGAGATGGTCTACTGCTCTTGGGGGTTTCCTTATCATGGACCCCACCCATGCACACATTCCTATGGGAGATGACACTTTTCATATACTATACAATCGAGAGAAAGTTGATAGACATGTGATGGATCTTGATGGTCCTAATTATGCTAGTGAATACGATTATGATGTACTCCCACATACCACTGAGTATGATTCATATGAGCTACCTTTTATGTAGGATGACTGCATAGACATGCTTCTTCCATTGATAGATCAATACAAAGACAAACTTGCAAAATACCATGGGAAGGAACCTGGGTCTATCCAAATTTTGAAGAAAGAAGATGAGAAACATGAAGAAATTGTCAAAGAGAAAATCCACACAGAGCCTCCATACGATGCAAATACACCTTGCATTGATTTAAATGAAGGAAGTCTTGTGCTCATGTGGGAGAAAATAAAGGTCAAGCCCAGATATGACCAAAAAGACAACAATTCTTGGCCTGGCCCTTACATCATCATGAAGAAGTCTGGCAAAGAAAGGTACTATCTGACAACATTAGATGGGAGAAAGATGCCACTACCAGTAGATGAGTCTCTTCTCCAACATCACATCTAGGTCACATGACTTATTCAGGGCCCATGCCCTAGGTAAGTAGGTAGGTCATTTTTATTCCCTGCATTTTCATCTTGATTGCTCATACTAGTTTAGATGCATTTCATATTCATTTTTATCTACTTGCATATTGATTCCATGCATTTGCATCTTGATTTCTTATACTAGTTTAGATGCATTTCATATTTAGTATATTATTAAATATATTTAAGTAATAAGGCATTGCAACCCATTTGAAGGCAAGGATTCCATGTTGCACTTTTGGGCGTCAACATAGAGGGGAGACTTCGAGCCTTAAGTAAATTGACAGATGATCAGAAGAAGGAATTGAGGAAGACGGAAATCCTAACCTACAAAAGAAAAAATGCTTTAGCCCCTCCATCACAACCTAATACTCCTCTTCCATCAACATAAAAGGTGTCTCCACCACCTCCACCTCCAGTATGTGAGTTTCTTCCTAAGCCAACTCCCATAGATGACATTCAGTTGAATATAGATGTTGCAAGCATGTTTGAAAAATTGAATATGACGATCTCGGTGACATAGATGTGTAAGATCCCTTCCATAAAAAGGGAAATTTTGAGGATATTGCAAGTGCCAACCGAGAAGGAGGATCCTCCCTTCATTTTGACTATTATGTATATTGATCATACAAGGGACAAGAACCCTCCCTTTTATCTCTCATTAGGCATGAATGACCTCCGTTTGAACAAATGAATGCTTGATTCAAAGGCCCCGACAAACACCATATCATTGAAGGTAATGAAACAACTTGGTTTGAATACAAATCGACCTTATGGAAATGTGTGTGGAATCGATTCCAAAAAATTCAAATTTCTACATGTATGTGAGGACATTGAGGTTTTCTTGATTGATTTTACACATATAATCATTCTCATGGACATAGTAGTGATCGACGTTCCATATTCTTGGGGGATGCTCTTATCTAGGAGCTAGTCTACTGCTCTTGGGGGTTTCCTTAGCATAGACCTTACCCATGCACACATTCCTATGGGAGATGGTACTTTTCAGATACTATACAATCGAGAGAAAGCTGATAGACACGTGATCGATCCTGATGGTCCTGATTATGCCAACGAATGCGATTATGATGTACTCCCACATACCATTGAGTATGATCCATTTGATCTAACTTTTGTGTAGGAGGACTCCATAGACTGATCCAGGTAGATATCGGTGGCCACCCACCTTTTCCAAATGGCTCAAAATGACTTTATGACAAATTTGGCAATTTACTATTTTTAGCAGGTTTTAACTTCCGGGGCCATTTTGAGGGCCATTTTGAGGGCCTAAATGAAGGTTTTTTTATATAGAGGTTATCAATGATATTTGAAGGAATTATTGAGCCCCCAAAATGAATCTCCTCGACAATACCTTTCCAACGAGCTATCACACGCCTAAAACGGAGATCGTATGCAAAAGTTATGACCCTCGGAAGTTGATGTACTCACTTACCCAAATGGGGCCCACATGACTTTTGGTGCTTCATCTCCTAGGGTTAGGTTTTTGGATGTCTAGGAATTTTGGAATTCCTGTTTATTGTAAAAAGGCCTTCAGAGCCTCATTGTAATCATCTTCTTGCGAATGCGAGTAGCCATCACATCTCTTCTCAGAGATAAGCTGCCACCATTCTAGCGAGTCTTTCACTCTGTATTTTTATAGTCTCTGTACATTTATTTCATTAATAGAAATCATGTATTACTGTATCTTTGTGTTAATTGTTGCATCTCTGATATATTTATGTCATATTATTGGAAATATGCGATATCTCTGTGCATTTCTTTATTATATCTCCGCTCTCATTTCGTGCCAAAAATAATCCGGATCAGTGGTATCAGAGCAGGCTGCTCTTGATCGTTTTTTTTTCAGTGCATGTCCCCAACGAGGTCCGAGTATATCAAGTTGGGTCTCGAGCTTGTCTCTCTTGAAGACAATCGCTCTCGCACACCCAAGAAACCCTCAATGGCGGAATAAAAGAAAAATGACGGAGTAGACGATCCTATCAATCTGTTGCTTGAGCAAGCTCTCACGCGACAGAGGGACGAAATGATGGAGAATTTTTACCACATCCTTCAATGCCTGCCGATAGCATTAGGCACATCTTCATCAAGCGGCCACTTTGGAGGCATCTCTCCTTTCAAGGTACAAGTTAATTTTGATATTCCTATATTTGAAGGACAGATAGATGCAGAAGCCCTAGAAAAATGGTTAAATCTGCTGGAAGGTTAGTTCTTTGTTCACAATTTTTTCGACAAAGAAAAGATCACCTTTGCACTCCTTAAAGCTCTCCCTCATGTCAAACATTGGTGGGAAAATTACTGGGAGCAAAGTTCCACAGAGGAGTCTGGAATATATGGGGCCGATCCCACTTGGGATTTTTTTGTGGATGCGGTAAAGGAACAATATTACCCTGTTGGAAACTATGAGGACGAGTACATGAGATGGACCACACTGCGACAAGAGAGGGGCCAAGAAGTTCTGGAGTTCACCAATACCTTCCATACCTTACGCACCAAGATGGGTATCAAAGACTCCGAGCGACATTTTGTTCTGAAATACCATGGGGCTCTACACAGATACATCCAGATTGAAATGGATTTTCTGGACATCTCATCACTCGGTGCTGCTTATCGATATGTTGTTAAAATTGAGCAGAAATTTAAGCACCAGAACAAACGGGAATTTGGGTCTGCAAATCCTCAACAACCAAAGTATGACAAAGACAACCCTAACAAACAGTCTCCCAAAAACCAGTCCAAGACACAGGAAAAGAAGGGTCACGGGAAGACAAAGAAGGAAACTGGAAAATGGTGTGATTTCCATAAAATCCCCTGGCACAACACCGATGAATGTCGCTCAAAACAGTCATTGGTGGCCGAGATCAAAGACAAAGAGCTGAACCCAGATTCAGAATCTGATTCTGAAAATAATGGTAAAGGAGAGATCATTGATGCAGACCCCACTGCTATTGTCGCGACCGCAACAATTCAACCAAAAGAACCAACAGATCTGGAAGAGGGGGAGCACCTTTTTCATTCACATATGTGGGTGAAGGGGACCCCGCTGGATTTTATTGTTGATAGAGGAAGCTAGAAGAACCTCATCTCAACAAAGGTCATCAAATAGTTGGGATTGTCGACAACACCACACCCGCAGCCATACAACATCGGGTGGCTTCGACAAGGATGAGATCTCCATGTCAACCAACAGTGTTGATTTTCATACGACATCAAACCCTTCAAGGATGATGTATTATGTGATGTTTCCCCACTGGATATCTGTGATGTTCTCTTGGGCCAACCATATATGTGGAGACGCCATGCTATTTATGAGTCTCGACCCCGTAGTGTTATTGTTATTTTGGGGGGTCATATCTACAGAATACCAGAGGTAGTTCCGACTACTGTTCCATCTAAAAAGTGCCGCAAGGTAGTATCTCATACTGCAAAATTCATCTTCTTCACAATCTGTTCAAAAGGAGAACAAAAGGACACTGCAACCACTACAACCTTGCTCCAAGCACCTTCTATAAAAAAAAAGCAGGTCGACAAGGCTACAAAAAAGTGCAAAGATTCCTTCTACACATCATCCTCTCATGTATCTTGACTTGTTGAGCAGCCTCAACCGCAACAGGTTCGTGAAAGATTTCCACAAACTGAGCAGCGCGACGTCTCCAGCAAGACAAGCAACTCACCAAGATGCAGATTCAACAAATGCTTTTCCCTCTCCCCCGAGAACTCAACGCAATGGAGACCATTGCTTCCTAAGGAGGGAGGATTGATCCAGGTGGATATCAGTGGCCACCCACCTTTTCCAAATGGCTCAAAACGACTTTCTGACAATTTTGGCAATTTACTATTTTTAACAGGTTTTAACTTCCGGGGCCATTTTGAGGGCCTAAATGAAGGTTTTTCGAGATAAAGGTTCTCAAAGGTAGTTGAAGGCATAATTGAGCCCCTAAAATGAATCTCCTTGACGATACCTTTCCAACGAGCTATCACACGCCTAAAACGGAGATCGTATGCAAAAGTTACGACCCTAGGAAGTTGATGTACTCACTTACCCAAACGGGGCCCACATGACTTTTGGCGCTTCATCTCCTAGGGTTAGGTTTTTGGATGTCTAGGACTTTTGGCATTCCCGTTTATTGTAAAAAGGCCTTTAGAGCCTCATTGTAATCATCTTCTTGCGAATGCGAGTAGCCATCACATCTCTTCTCAGAGATAAGCTGCCACCATTCTAGCGAGTCTTTCACTCTGTATTTTTACAGTCTCTGTACATTTATTTCATTAATAGAAATCGTGTATTACTGTATCTCTGTGTTTTTGGTTGCATCTCTGATATATTTATGTTATATTATTAGAAATACGCGATATCTCTGTGCATTTCTTTATTATATCTCCGCTCTCATTTCGTGCCGAAAATAATCCGGATCATAGACACACTTCTTCCATGCACAGATCAATACAAAGACAAACTTGCAAAATACCACGGGAAGGAACCTGGGTCTATACAAATTTTGAAGAAAGGAGATGAGAAATATGAATAAATCATCAAAGAGACAATCCACACAGAGCCTCCATATGATGATAATGCATCTTGTATTGATTTAAATGAAGGAAGTATTGTGCTCATGTGGGACAAAAGAAAGGGCAAGCCCATATATGACCAAAAACACAACAATTCTTTTCCTGGCCCTTACATCATCAAGAATAAGTCTGAAAAAGAAAGGTACTATCTGACAACATTAGATGGGAGAAAGATGTCACTACTTGTAGATGGGTCTCTTCTCCAACCTCACATCTAGGTCACATGACTTCTTCAGGGCCCATGACCCAGGTAAGTAGGTAAGTCATTTTGATTCCCTACATTTGCATCTTGATTGCTCATACTGGTTTAGATACATTTCATATTCATTTTGCTCTACTTGCATATTGATTTCATGCTTAGTTTATAATTGTTTTTTTTTAAATGTCAAAATTTTCTTTTTCTAGTTTAGTTTGTTTTGATTATCATCATATGAGAACAAGGATGAGTAGGCCATCCTACACTTGACAATTTGATGTTTTCTTGCATGCACAGGTCTACCAGGATATTTTGTGGTTCTTATGCACTCTATGACGAGCACATGTCCCCAAGTAGGAGCCAGATGTTATCCCCATTTTGTGGATAACTAAGGAGATTATGTCCCGAGGCCCTCAAGTTGCAGATATGGAGTGTCGAAAGACTACATGACCAACAATACCCTTTTGCACAGATAGAAAAACCACTCACCACCATAGATGGTCACAGATTTGTAGATGGAATCCACCACACCAGTTGGATTCTGGAAGGCGGTGGGCCTTGATCCATGAGGTACAAGTCAGTATTATGCTGGGAATGATTTAAGTATTTAAGCCAATTTAAGTATGTTGTATCTTAGATCGCTCTATATTTCATGATATATGCTTGGACATTATGCCTTTTTCCCTCCTTCACCTTGGTGGTTGACATTGTGCCCTAGTAAGTGGTTTTCCTTGGGGATAGGTTTTCTACTGGGAACTCCCTTAATGGGCCATCGTACCGTTCCTGACCATACTTACCACTTTCCATCATTGTTCCCATCCATTTCCTTATCTCTTGGGATTTGAGGGTGTATTAACCCAAGAAGGGGTTTTCCCTCATTCTATGGTAAGAAGGGGATGAAGGCCCAGAGGGGTTGATGTTGGGTAAAAAATAAAAGACTTGTATAAAAATTCCAGATGCTTCACCCATGGATCACCTGAGAAAGAAATGAAACACTTATCTTTGAGTAAAAGGGGCCTAAAATATAATTAAGAATGCTTAAAAGGTTATTTGAAGGATAGGAGGTCTCATCACGAGCCGACCTATCACGTCCATGAATATCTGGTGGTATGAAATTGCCATCATCTGGTCACCAAACCAGGGCAATGGATCTTAGTTGCATGACTGAGAGAAAGTGGGTCTCATCACGAGCCAACCTTCTCATTTCAACTTGGTGTTTGTGGGTGACATTGCCATCATCTGGTCACCATGCCAGGGTAGTGACCTTCAACCTCTCCTTATGCTATATTGAAATAAAACAAAGAAAGAAATATAAAAGGAAATTAATGGGCTTGGAAAAAGTGCATTGCGGATGAAGGTACCACCCACCCTCTATAAAGGCACCCATGAGTCAAACATTACGACCCCTTGTATGTCATGAGACTTATGCCCATTTAGTCTTTCCCCCAACCACTCCATCCAATTTACATAGATTAGAGAGGGATATCTTGGAAGCTCTCCTTGACCTAGGGAAATATCTACCCAATAAGACACCTCGTCAACCCTCCCATATTCAAGCTTGACAAGTTGCATAGTGTCTTTGAGCAATTAATTGTTTGATATAGTGATCTTTGATGCACATGATTAGAATTATTATTTATTGAGTCGATTCACTTATCATGATGTTATGACTTGATATCCTTGGAGAGCATGCTCATTTGTCTTTGCAGGACCTAGTTGGTGGACAATTTTGGGAGAACAAGCCTAGCTTGGGCTTCCATGGGGCTACAAGCCCACAGGTTGGATGCCAAGGACCTGCATGCCAAATGAGAAAGATAAGAATTGGAAGGCCTTGATGATGACTTGGACGACATAGCTCAGTACTTACTTTCCAAATGATATTCCTAGGACTGGAAAACCATCCTCTTTTTGAGATTGATGCCATGTTTATGGGGCTAGGACATGGTGGCGAGATGATATGCATTGGCACTTGGACGTTTTGAGGTGTTTGAGGCTTTGACCATGAAGGAAGACATTTGGATTCTTTACACATGGCTTTGGGAAGCCTTACTACCCTCCTACATCAACAACGACCTTCTCCTAGTGCCAAAACATCCCCTAAAGGGGTGACATCCTTGTAAATTAGGGTTTTATTTGTGCAAAAGTGAAATTTTAAATGAATTTTTTAATATTACTTTGTTAAGGGGGAAATATTAGGGTTGTTGACCCCTAGTCTTTTGGTTTACCCCTTAATTTATGAACAAGTCACCTTGGTGACATTTTGTATAAATAAGAGATCACAAGATCTCATTTTAACATAACTCTCCCTCATTGTGAGAGGTATTGGTCTGAAATTTTTGCTATATTTGGAAAGATTGTCTCTTTTAGCTCTTGTTTATGGCTATCTTGATGAATGATTGATGGCAGAGTGAGGTGGTAGCCTTGGATGTATATTTTCTATCTTTTATGGTGGATTATCTTGGCATCTTTCTTGATTTTGGTATGGTCTTTTACTATTATGCTATCATTCTTTTCAAGTCAAGGATTATTGTGATAGGATCTCGGTGTGAAGTATAAGGGAATACACCCCCACCATTGTATTCATCATTTTATGCTTCATCTCATTGATTATACAAGCTTTTGCTAAGAGAAGTATAAGGGCATACACCCTCTTATCTTAATCCCTAGCTAGAGAAACTTGCCTTGGGAAGTAAAAGGGATTACACCCCTAAGGAGGTAGATTCTCTAGCCCTTTCTTCATTTGAATCCATTAACCCAATAGCAAAGGCACTAGTCATATCTTTTTACATTGGAGATATAAAATCATTGCCTTGGGAAACACAAATTTTGGTCTTTTGAATGGTTTCTTGATTGAAGTTGGTTTGACTCATTGAGAGGATTATTCCCCTAATAGGGCGTCCCATATCTCTCATTAATTTTATCTCTGTTACAAACCCTAACCTACAACCATTAGGGCTGATCTAACCTAGATAAACTACTATCCATATCTCCTAAACTAACCCTAGACTAGCTCCTAAATTTTGCTCACTTACTCCACTAACTAGGGTGCACCTTTTGGGCTAGTTCTTGGAACTTTTCCATGGTTAATTTTGTTGCTGCATGCCATTGAATTATACAGCCATAAGTCTGCAATTTTCTACATAAAATACATTGTTATAACATCTTGCTTTCTTCAGCCTTAAAATGCCATTTTTCAGTCATAATTTATGTTGATACTGAGAGGGGGGTGAATCAGTGTCAAGTACAATTTAAAACCTTTTTCAACTTATACTTAAACCATTCAACTATATCCAATGAGCAATGAAAAATAGTATAAGAGTTACACCAATACACCACAATACACCATGCACAATATATGAGAAATAATCCATAGTTATTTGTTCAAGGGAAGTAATGACTTCCAAAGGTAGCTACAACTTCCAAATGTAAAGGGAGGGATAAAACCCCAAGAGGAAGATACAATCCTCCAATATCAAGAGAGAGTTGGACTCTCCATCCTTGCCCCTTCCTTCCACCCAAGAATATATGACAGATAATAAAACTTTACATTAAATCATCACCATCAACCAATCATCACATAGAACCTGATAATGCTTCCTGAGACTTCTTCAATTTATGCAATTCTTCAATTCTTGGAGTACTCTAATCCTATATATAATATTACTCAATGTATTCTTTGAAACACCTCCAAGTTTCACTTCTTGAATCCTCCCCAGAAAGAAGTTATAGAAAGAATGGTAGACTTTATTCAATTCTGGTCTATTCAGGAGACTGAACTTGTACAGAATGCCCCGCGCTCGATATTTAACATCCGATTCTGAAACTTTCACACAAGAAACTAAATTCCATAATATTTTCAATGAAATTTGTCCCATGTCATTTGGATTCTATATGAATAAGTTATGACTGGTTTACTTGGAACACCTGTTTATTGACTAGCTTCAGGACTGGTCACAAACCCTATCTTCCATAGAGTGTATCTCCATAATTATAGCGAATCAAGAGCTGAAATTTTTACTAGAGGTACCTTGATATGTCTTCTCAATACCATAGCGATTTATCCATCTGAATCATTCTATAAAAGAAGTTATAGCAAAAATGGTAAGATGACCTAAAAATAACATACCTTAGAACACATCACCAAAAGACTTCATCCTCCCTTGAAATCCAACCTTCTTTACTTCTTATTTCCTCTGAAATTTGACTTGTATCAAAATGAATGTATAATGATGTTTATTTATACCATTTATGTCACTTGATTTTAACATTAGGGCCGACCTGACACTTTCTTATTCTGTATTTCTTTTCTTTAATTATCTTCAGGGCCTACATGTACTTCCTTCTTCAATTCACTTTGTCATCTTCAAAAATTCATTTCTCCTCAACCATGAGGATCCATGTGACGTGCCACATACCAATAGAAACAACATGATGTATACTATCCATTCATGGGTGTTGTATATGCATGTGCATTGTCGTTCATGTCCAAATACCTTTATCAATCTTGCGGTCCAAAACCCATGACTAGGGTTGACATCAATGACAACAACCAATCTTCCAACAATCTCCCCCTTTGTCATTGATGGAAACACTCATGCTCCCCCTATAATCATGATCCCAATTTATCTCCCCCTTTGACATCAATGGAAAAGGTTAGGGCTGCTCTCCCTGAGTTTAATGGAAAAATGTAACTCTCTTCTTTGGGGCTGCTCCCCCCTGAACATGTGCCACTCAATAATACTTCATCCTTATTTTTGGTCTTTGGGACTTTTTCTTCCTTAGAATCATTTTGTGTGGCTTCTTTCTTCTCTCTCTTCTTCATTTTTAGGATGTATATGTTGTTTGGTCTTATTGTTGTAGTTGCAACCAATCTTCCTGAGTTATTTTCTTCGATTTTACATTTTCGAGAACCAAACGTAAGAGTGTATCCTTGATCACACATTTTACTAACACTGAGTATATTATGATTCAAGTCTTCAACCAATAGAACATTCTTTGCTTTTACATTTTTTCTTCCAAGATCTACTACACCTTCTCCAAGTATTTTTGTAGATGAGTCATCTCCAAATGCAACATTGGCACCCTTTCTCTTCAAGCTGATGAATTTGTCTTGATCCCCGGTCATGTGTGAAGAACATCAACTGTTTATGTACCATTCATCTTCTTCTTTACATTCTTCAGCGGTCAATGCTATTTGACAATCTTCATTGTTTGGAATCTCTTTCCTTCTCCATACTATCGTTGGCATAGGGACATCTTCATTCATATATCTACTCTCGTGCTTTGTGACCAAGATAATTACATTTGTAGCATGCAATATTTTTGTTCATCAATGGGGAAAATGAATTATAACTTCTGTTGACAAATACATGATTATTTCCATATCTTTTATTTACACCATTCATGTTTCTGGCGTATGTGCTCCTTTCATTGATTTTTCAATTAATTTCCTTATGTCCAAAATTTTTGCAAGTATAACAATGACCAAGAAAGAAATTTTGATACCTTGGAGTAAGTGGGCTTCTTTGTGATGTAGTCCATCTGAGTTCATGATATATTCTTCTGTAGTTTCCTTCATACTGATTGAAGCTTCTTTGATTCTTGAAGGTAGGAGGTCTTCTTGGATATTTATCTCTTTTGTAATCATTCCTTCTTTCTGGTATCCTGGTCCACTTCTCATCAACCGTCTGTGTAGCTCTTTCTTCAACCTTCTTGTTGGTATTTGCATCTTCTTTGTATGAAGTTTCACCCATGCATCCAATATGTGTTAAGTCTTTTGGCACTTGAGATTTTCTTAAGCTCTTCCTCAATGAGACAACTTCTTGTTC
>ML777710.1:502328-527636 GCA_009831015.1 Picea engelmannii
AGTAAGGTGACAAAATCAAGAAGGAATATTTAAATGATAAAGTATTGGAGAACTTTCTATTTATGGAAAGTGGTTAACCCTAAAATAAGGAAAATAGGTTAAGTGACCTAGAAATGGGTTAAGTTACCTAAAAATGGGTTAAGCGACCTAGAGGATGAAAGTATAAATAAGATAGCAATGGTCTCTTGTAGATCATCCTTTTTGGTGGATCAATGGAGAGCTTCTTGTGAGAATATCTTTTGGAGTATTGGTGGAGAGCTTCTTGAGCATTTTTGGTGTGGAAAACTTGAGCATATTTAATATATATAGGTGATTGAGGTAACCAAAGGATATCTAAGATGAATTTCAGAGGGAAGGTGAAGAAAAGAGGGCCGAAATTCAAGGGAGGATAAATTATTTTCATGATGCTTTCTAAGGTATGTTATTTACAAGTCATCTCACCATTTTCGTAATAATTTTTTTATATAATGATTGAGACTGTGAGCTTGATATGAAATTGAGGAAACATATCCAAGTATCTGTGGTAAAAAAATCAGCTTGTGGGTCGTTGTATTTTTGGAGATACACTCCGTGGAAAATATGGTTTGTGGTTAGTCCCGAAACTAGTCTAAAGTAGGTGTTTCGGGTAAAAATGTCATAACTTCTTCATAACAGATCCAAATTTAGTGAGACCAATTGTGTTGGATATATTACAATATTTAATATTTTTTGTAACAGTTTCAGATCGATTCAACAAATATTCCATGCGAGGCACACTTTAAAAGTTGCTCTCTAGAATAAGACAGAATTCAGAAAGGTATACCATTTTTGCTATAACTCCTTTTCTGAGAGGTTCCAAGTAGTGAAACCTAGAGGAATTGAATAAAAACACTAAAGAAAATTGTGTATCAGTTTCATATATTTATTCATTACAGGTACAAAGTTATGATTATTTCAAGTTAGGGTTGTTGACTAATCCAAAACTAGTCATGATTGAGACAAGCAGTGGATGAGTTGGCACATGCATGAGGTGTATAGTTGATTATGTTGGTACATATTGATGAGTCATTGTTGATAAGTAGTTGAAACATGATTGGTATATACTTGGTACATGGTTGGATGCACTTGTTTATGGTACATGTTGATTACAGGTTGTTTGGCACAGGTTGGTGCATGGTTGATGCACTTGTTTATTGTACAGATTCATATCTGTTAAGGATTGTTGCCTCATCTCAGTTGGTGTTGAGGGTGTAAGTTGAGTATTGCATTATAGAGTTGGTTCTCTTGCAGAGTTGTAATCTATTCAATTGTTGCTGAAAAACCCCAAGGATTGTAGTCCGTAATAAAAAGAAAAGTGTACATACATCTTGTGTTCTTTGTGTTCCTTGTGGTGATAACTTGTTGATGATATATTGTTGATATATGTTGCTGATATGTGTTGACATTTAACTAGTTATAAATGAAAACAATGAGTAATGAGTTAATGGTGATTGTTAACTAAGGAGTTTTGGGAAAAAGAGCCCTACACTATTCACCCCCGCCTCTCATTGTAGTCGATGTGTCCAACAGATGCATTCTCAATAAATGATGAATATTTTGAGACATTTATCTGTTCTATCTCTATCATCCAACCTGATTGGATAACATAAGCAAGGGATGAATGGAAGAACGATGAAGAAGTGTGGACTCTCATTCAAAGGTTGGAGCAAGATTCTAGTGCATCTGATACATTTACATGGAAAAATGATTCACTATGGTACAAAGATTGCTTATATTTATGTAAGAACTCCCTACTCAAACAAAATATACTTTTGGAATTGCACACCTCTTTGGTAGGAGGGAACTCAAGATTTTTGAAAACCTATCACAGGGTCAAGAGGGATTTTTTTTGGGATGGCCTTAAAACTGATGTTCAAAGGTTTGTGGCACAATGTTTGGTTTTCCAACAAAATAAGGTGGAAACAATTAAGACCCTAGGTCTTTTACAACCATTATCCATTCCACGTTAGCATTGGGAGGAGGTTTCCATGGATTTCATCATAGGGTTACCGAAGTCTGAAGGAAAGAGTGCCATCATGGTGATTGTTGATAGAATTACCAATTACACACACTTTTTTGCACTCTATCATCCTTTCAAATCCAATACAATTTTTTCCGCATTCATGGAGACAATTCAAAAGATACATGGAAGCCCAAAGATTATTGTAAGTGATAGAGATCCTATCTTCACTGGAAATTTTTGGAAAGAATTATTTTCTTATTTGGGTACTCAATTGGCTCATATATCATCTTATCATCCTCAATATGTTGGACAAACTGAGATAGTGAACAAATTTCTATAAGGATACCTTCGTTGCTTTGTCTCTGATACACAAAAACAATGGTTTAAGTGGTTGCCCTTGGCAGAATGGCGGTATAATAATTCGTTTCATACTGCAAACAAAATGACACCGTTTATGGTTCTTTATGGATATCACCCACTGTCCATCACTTCTTCTATAAAATAAAAATCTAAGGTTCAAGCAGTGGAATATCACATCAAGCATTGACAACAAGTTCTCCAACTCTAAAGGACAAACTCACCATAGAAAAAAATCACATGGAACAACAAGAAAATCAACATCGTAGTGAAATAAGTTTTGAAGTAGGGGATTGTGTATTTTTATGATTGTTATCCCCATTTTGTGGATAACTAAGGAGATGATGTCTCGAGTCCCTTAAGTTGCAGATATGGACTGCTGAGAGACTACATGACCAACATTACCCTTTTCACAGATGGAAAATCCACTCACCACCATAGATGGTCACAGGTTTATAGATGACATCGACCACACCAGTTGGCTTCCGGAAGGCAGTGGGCCTTGCTCCATGAGGTACAAGTCAGTATTATGGTGAGCATCATTTTAATACCTAAGCCATTTGTTTATGTTGTATCTTAGATTTTCTTTAGATTTCATGATATGTGCTTGGACATTATGCCTTTTGCCCTGCTTCACCTTGGTGGTTGACATTGTGCCCCAGTAAGTGGTATTCTTTTGAAATGGGTTTGATATTGGTAAATCCCTTAATGAGCCATCATATCGTCCCCGACCATACTTACCATTTTCCATCATTATTCGCATCCATTTCCTTATCTCTTTGGATTTTAGGGTGTATTGACCCAATAAGGGGTTGTCCCTCATTTTATTGGAAGAAGGGCCAAAGGCCCATCGGGGTTGGTGTTGGTTAAAATATAAAATCCTTATATAAACCTTTTAGATGTTTATCCCTGGGATCACCCAAGAAAGCAATGAAACACTTATCTTTGAGTAAAAGGGGACCCACAATATAATAAAAAAATGCTTAAAAGGTTCGGTGAAGGATAGGAGGTATCAAGAGTCTAACTATCACATCCATGAATATCTAGTGGTATGGAATTGCCATCATATGGTCACCAAACCAAGGCAGTGACTCTCAGTTGCATGGATGAGATAAAGGGGGTCTCATCACGAGCCAACCTTCTCATTTCCATTAGGTATTTGTGGGTGACATTGCCACCACTTGGTCATGATGCTAGGGAAGTGACCTTCAATATCTCCTTATGCTATTATGAAATAAAATATAAATAAATAAAGATAAAAGGAAAATGACGTGCTTGGAAAAAAAACATTGCGGATGAAGGTACCACACACCCTCTACAAAGGCACCCATGAATGAGACACTACAACCCCTTATATGTCATGATCCCTATGCCCATTAGGTCTTGACCCATACCACCTCATCCACTTTACATGGATTAGAGAGGGACATATTGGAAGTTCTCCTTGACCTATGGAAAGATCTACCCAATAGGACACCTCGTCAACCCTCCCATACTTAAGCTTGACAAGTCACATAATGTCTTTGAGCTGTTAATTGTTTGATATAGTGATCTTTGATGCTCATGCTTAGATGGCTCATTTATTGATTGGATCCACTTATCATGATTTTATGACTTGAGATCCTTGGAGGGCATGTTCATTTGTCTTTGCAGGACCTAGCTGGTGGAAAGTTTTGAGAGAACAAGCCTAGCTTGGGATTCCATTGGGATACAAGCCCACATGATGGATGCCGAGGGACCGCATGCAAAATGAAAGAAATATGACTTGGACGACCTTGATGATGACTTGGACGACCTAGCTCACCCATTTCTTGCCAAACGATTTTCCCAGGAGGGAAAAAACGTCACACTTTTGAGCTTGACGTCATGACCTTGGGGGCTAGGGCATGGTGGTGAGATGCCACTCATTTACACTTGGATGTTTTGAGGAGAAGAGGGTATTCACGAAGATGATATCAATTAGATGCTTGACACATGGCCTTTGGAGGCCCATCCACACTTATCCAACATCAATGACTTCCTCAAAGTGGAAAAATGTCTCCTAAAGGGGTGACGTCATCCTAAATTAGGGTTTAATTTGTGCAAAAGGTGAAATTTTAAGTGAATTGTTTAATATTACTTTGTTAAGGGGGAAAAATTGTAATATTCCAGATATAAAAAGTATTCAAAACATAAATAAAATGATAGAAATGGAAAATGAACAACTATATAACCAGAACAACACCACAATAATACCAAAATGATACCAGAATAACACCAGAAAGAGCACTTTGATTATTGAGAGCAATGTTCACTTCCCTCTTCGAGGGGGAAACCTCTAGTAGAGAAGAGATCTATTACAATAATATCCAAGACAAAAGTTATCATACCCTCGACTCCTATTTATACTAAATATGTCTATCAAAAGAACCATCTAGAGAAGATCCTTCTAGAAGCGAAAGCTTCTATTAGTTCTTCTTACATTTGACTTATTCTTCCTTATTGCTAGGCCTTATTAATATCGACCTTTATTACATCAAAATATATGTTTCTACCTATGTGAGGGGTTAGGTCCCTAACATGTCCTCCCCCTTAAAAAAACCCTTGTCCTCAAGGCTTGAGATGTGTAAATTGTTGCAAAATGGTAGCTGGTTCCCAAGTGGCATCTGCTGGGGTTGTATCTTTCCACTGGACTAACACTTCCTTGATGGTTCACTGATGCAAAAAAAGGTCATGCTGGTCCAAAACTGCTTGTGTATGTAGCCAAATGGAGCCTTCTTTGTCCAACTCGGGAAGGTTGTTTTTAGTTTGGCACTTAGTTCCAATCACCTTCTTTAAGCACGAAACACGAAAAACAAGATGTAGCTTATAATGACTAGGAAAAGCTAACTGATAGGCCACCTGTCCCACACGCTTGAGAACAATATAAGGACCATAAAATTTGGGCACCAGTTTCTGACAATGGTCAACCTTGAGGGAATTTTTCTTATAAGGTTGCAGTTAAAGAAAGGCCCGATCCCCTTCTGCAAATTGACGTTCAGAGAAACCTTGATCTGCTTGTTGCTTCATGTGATTTTGGGCCATGACCAAATTCTCTTTGAGGGTACGAAGAGTAGCCTCTCGAACTATAAGCGTTTGGTCAACCGCCTAGACCTTCGAGACACCTGGTAAATATGAGAAAATTGAAGGTGGCTTTTGTCCATATACTGCTTCAAAAGGAGTCATGTGGGCAGCTGTATGGTATGAAGTGTTGTACCACCATTTAGCTAGTGGTAAAAATTTATCCCACTGATTTTTCTTTTCCGAGGACAAACACCTCAAATATGTTTCTAAACACTTGTTGACAACTTCAGTTTGACCATTAGTTTGGGGATTACAAGATGTGTTGTGATGCAATTGGGTGCCTTGTAGCTTGAATAATTCTTGCCAAAAATTGCTGGTGAAAGTTGGGTCGTGATCAGAAACAATAGAATGTGACATGACATGAAGCTTGAAGACCCGATCCATGAAAAGTTGAGCCACATTGGATGTTGTAAATGGGTGTTGAAGAGCATATAAATGAGCATATTTGGAAAGATGATCAACTACCACCATGATGACTGATTTATTGCCCAATTTAGGGAAGCCTACAGTAAAATCCATAGAGATATCCTGCCAAATAACAGGTGGAATCGGAAATGGTTGTAGTGTGCCAAGAGATTTGAATGTTTCGCCCTTGTTGCATTGACACACATCACATTCAACCACAAAATTATGAATTTCCTGTTTCATACCATCCTTGAAAAAAGAACGCTTGACCCTGTCATAGGTTTTGTTAAACCCGGAGTGCCCAACTATGGGTGTAGCATGAAGCTCAGAAAGTAATGTGGATTAAAGTTTTGATTGTTTACTTAAATACAAACGACCTTTGTATCAAATATCATTATGGAGCCAAGAGTACCCCGGGGAAACTGGATAATTGGACTGCAATTGTTGTATTAGATGGGAACTTTTGGGATCGTGTAGCTATTCTTGGAGAAAAACTTGGAGCTAATCTGGTACAATGAAGGAGAGAGATAAAAGGGACCCTTCATCTTCATATTTTCGAGAAAGTACATCTGCAACCACATTGTCTTTGCCTTTCTTATAAATGATCTCATAAGCATATCCAAAGAGATTAATCACCCATTTTTGTTTCTCTGGGGAGGAAATGTGTTGTTCCATAAAATAATTGAGTCTTTGATGATCTATCTTAATTTGGAAGTGTTTCCCCAACAGATAAGGGCTCCACGGATCAATGACATGCAAAATAGCCAACATATCCTTTTCATAGATTGATTTGCCCAAATTTTGTTCAGACAATTGTTTGCTGGTAAATGCCAAAGGATGATTCTCTTGCATAAGGACAACGCCAATTCCTTTCCCTGAAGCACCACATTCTAGGACAAATGTCTTTGTGAAATCAGGAAGGGCCAAGACTAGAGTGGTGCATGTTATCCCCACTTTTAGGGATAACTAGGAGATCATGTCTCGAGGCCCACAAGTCCTAGACATGGAGTACCGAGAGACGGATCGAATTTAGCATGGCCTTGGAGGGCCCATATTTTCTCCCTTTCAACGCCTCTACCTTGCAAGAAACAACACCATCCATCACCATCGTCTTAGTCTTGTGTCAGAGATGGTTCTTGCTCCATGAGGTAATAAGTCCGGGTATCATGGTATGTGTCACTCTGATCCTCAAAACCTTTGAATATGTGCATTTAATTCCTTTTGTTTCTAACAAATAATTGGATCTTATACTTTCCTACTTGACCATGTTTGGGGGGAATGACAAGATGCCCTAGTAATCATGTGTCCATAGGTTTTGGTTTTCCACTGTGGGGGGTTTATGAAAATCCATCATCTTCTCCCATCATAGCACCACCTTTTCATCTTACTTCCTACTCATCTATCCCATCACACTTGTCCTGGCACTGGGTTGACCTATCATTTGAGGATTGCACCTTACCTTGTAGGAAGAAGGGGCTAAAGGCCCAGAAGGTAAAATCAAGTTGGCAAAAGATAAAATCCTAAGAATAAAACCTCGAGATGCTTCGCCCAGGGATCCCCAAGAAAGCAATAAAAGGCTTCTCAACAAGAAACAAAAGGGACCCATAAAATAAAACAAGACCTAGTCAGAGGATAGGGGGTCTCATCATGAGCCATCCTATTAGTTCCATGGGTACCTAACAGTATGACATTACCACCAGTTGGTTACCACGCCAAGGGAAAGGGGGTCTCATCACGAGCCAACCTTCTCGTTTTTGTGAAAGTACTTGTGGGTAACACTGTCACCACTGGTCACCATGCCAGGATAGTGTCCCCTGATTATCCTCTTGAAGAAAAATCAATAAAGAATAAAAGAATAAAGAATGAAGAATAAAAGGCATGAATGGGCTTGGAAAAAATTGCATCCAGGATAGGTGCAACTCGCCTTCTACAAAGGCACCCATAGGTAAAGATTTTCACCCTCTGCTCTAATTGCACCCACTTGCCTGGACATCCCTTATCCACATTACCCACTTGCATGGCTTAGATGAGGTTTCTTCCAGAAACTTTCCTCTTCTAGTGGACACTAGCCCAATATAGCGCACTGTCACTTTCTCCAAACTTGTATTGGAGGCTTGTATAATGTATTTGAGATTTTAACTAGGGTAATAGGGGTTTTATGCACATGTTTAATAATATTGACGATGATATGTGATTGACATTTCTATTATCCCTGTGACTTATGATCCCATGGAGGGCATAGCTGTTGATGTGCAGGATCATGCCCGACAGACAGGTACCATGTTGGACCAGTACACATGGGGAGATGATTAGTTTAGACCTCCATGGGGCTGAAGAGCCCACCATATGGATGCTAGGACCCCATCACGGGGCAGATACAAGACATATATGGTCAGAGGCTTTGCATTGGAGAAGAGGGGGACGTTCCACCAGAGGCACCCTGACAGAGATTGACCTAGGGGGGTTGTGCCTCCTCCATTGGAATGTTGACCCTGGAAGGACCAAGATGTCACCCATGATGATCATGACATAATCCAACCTTGTGGATGTCTTGGGAGGAAAATTTGGCAGTGTTAGCACGTGTGGCAGGTTGGAGAAGCCCAATAAGGGCTAACGTTTTTCTCCAGGATGTTGCATTTACCCTAAAAGGGGCTAGMGTCACCCTAAAAGGGGCATGATGTCTCTCTTTAACTTGATTAGGGTTTAATTTTGAACATTTAATGTAAAACAATATGATTTTTAGTATTTTGGCCTTGTCGGCCTTTTTATGACCTAAAAGTGAAATTAGGTCATGGCACTGTATAAATTGAGGGTTTTTACTCTCATTTTTTCATCATCTCTCACTCACTCATTAGTGAGGTCTGAAATTTGTGCCCTCTTTAGGGTTTTGGCTGAAATTTTGAGGCACACCTATTGAAGGAGACGTTTTATTGGCATTTATCTTCATGGAAGGTGTTACAACTAGGGTTTGCTACTTGATTTCTTGGTTGAATGTAAATAAATTTGTGCAAAAATTCTTAATTGAATGGTTGTAGTTTTATTTATCTTTCATTTATGGTTATAATTTTCTGATTAAAACCCTAGGGAACAAGCACACATAGAAGGTCCTTGTCTCATGTCCCTATCAAGATTTTTAGCCATTTCATTTGCTGAAGATAGAGCCTTGCCTTAACAACACTCTACTTTTAGAATTTGCTGAAGAGAATTGAGCCTTGCCTTAGCAAAACTCAAATCCATATTATCCTATGCTAGCCATTTTTACCTTTCTAAAGCTAAGAAGGAAAGACGCTTCAAGGCCTAGTTCCCCTACACCTTGATGAGACAATTTTCAAGGGTTTGCTGGTAAAGCCTTTCCATAACAACACATTGCCTGCAAAACCTCTTGTCTTAAGTTTTATGCAACCCTTTTTGCTAGCTATTTTTTCCATTGAGATAAGGAAGGAGGAGAGAGAAATGAGGCCTAGTTCCCCTACACCAAAGTGAGCCTCCCTCCCCTAGGGTTTCATCCTTGAGGCCTTGCCTTAGCAACACCTCAATTTCTAACCCTCTTGTCCTTAGTCTTATTATTTTCACTTGATCCTTCAACTTTTGTGTCCTCTACTTTTGACTCCATTAAACCTAAAGAACTGATCTAAAAGACCTCTTTGTCTTAAGTAAACTTGATCATAATCTCAATCAAACACTTGAAAGCAATTACTAATCTTTCTAACCCTAGCCTAAAGACTAACCCTACTAACTAATTGCTACCATCATCTTTTGCTATTAAAACTCATAGTGCAACTATCGTTTTCCTTATGAGCAATTGAATGGTTATTTAAGGCATTGCTTAAATGAAGTGTTAATTATTACAATTGAATGGCACGTTTTCTTAACATTTATTGAAGAAGTGACATTGCTTATTATTGCTATTTTATAAACACTGACTTCGTCAATATTTATTATTCAATTGCTTATACATATCATATAGTCATTGATTACATGAAGTACTAACCAAATGAGTAAGCTTGCATATATCTGTTTCTTGTTGCTTTGTCTCGGGCATGTGCATATCTATTTTTGGTTATACTTCTCTTTATTGGCTGTTAGTCGAACTATCTGCTCGGTGGTGACTTGTGAGGGGGGAATTTACTTATTATATTACAATCCTTTGCCTTCTCAAAACCCCAAGTTACCGGGGACGTCTCCCCTAGGCCTTACCTCCCCAAACAGAAAGAACCATCCTATCGAGGTGACATTGGGTAGGATTGGTTCCAGTTACGCCAGTTTTCCTCTTCATATCTATATTTTATCCTTACTACAAACTGTGCGATAACATTTTGGCGCCATTGTCGGGGAACACTGAGTCAAAAATTCCTCAAGATGACAACCTTTTCGGTAAGCCTTGCCTCTAGAGTCTTCATCTTACAAGCTTACCTGACAAATCCACCTTGGGTGTTTTCCCTTATCCTTTGATAGTTTCAAGAAAATTATTTGGTGACTCCACTGATGATGAAGCCAACTATGACTTCACAATGGGACTCGAGAAACTACAAGCCTTTAGACATGAGTAAAATCCCAAGATACCCTAGACAAATGCCCCTCTGGTATGAGAAATGGCTCCCTAGATTCACTGCCATGGATGGAGAAAGATCCGACTATCACATGAGCAAATTTTGGGCTTTCTTTCAACACCACCCTATCAGTGATGATGCAGAAGACTTGGTAATGAAACTCTTCTCTGCCACTCTGCATGGAAATGCTAGAAGATGGTATGATAATTTTCCAGCCGCTAGCATCACATCTATGGACCAATTAGAAGAAATCTTTCTCATGAGTTGGGGCATGAAATTAAAATATATCCAATTGTTACTGAAAGGACTCGAATGCATAAAACAAATAGAGATTGAGACTATCATATATTTTAGGGTAAGGTTTTAGAAGTTGCTTCACCAGTTTCCCAAAATCCATTGTCCTGAAGGCAAGTACCTCGAGTATCTCTATACTAATGGACTTCTAGGGAATTTAAGCTTCCTCCTAAATAAAAAGGGTCCAAAAAAACTTACATAAGCTCACAACATGGCCATTCGAATTGAGGTAAATCTCTCCTTGTACAAAATCAATGACCATAATGTGGACACTCTCATCTTGATAAAACTAGTTTCCCTTGAAACCTTTACTGATGATCCCCAAGAAAGAAGGGAACAAGTTTTTGACCAACAGAATGAAGACGTGATTAAGGAGCAAGAACCTAAGCAAGATGATGAAGTACCAAGTTGTGCTCCTCCTTATGATGAGGCCATCTAAAAGCCCTTTTATCTTGCACAACAAAAGGATGATAAGTTTAGTTGCTTTCCATTTCAGGATTCCGATAATACCTTGTCCCATTATTCAGAAAATGAAGGAGAAATGGAATCCATGAAAGAAGTAGACCTTCCTTGTTGACAATTGAAGATGAAGGGGTAGTTCCTGAGGATGAGACCATAACGCATGTTGGAAGCACCCAAGTCCTCAAAGCTTCTGCACGAGAAGAAACATTAAGTTTCCCTCCTCCCCTAGTTTTTGATGATGCTCTACTTTGTGATAGGGAAGATGAGGAGGAGATAACCAAGTCCTTGAATGCTTCAAATCCTACATGTTATGATATTGATATTGACATAGCTGATAACATTGATGAGTTCATACATGTTGGGAGACATAGGTGGGATGCAGTTAGTTATGATATGGATCCCATCTATGACATAGAGAGTCATCTCCAAGTGTTTCCTTTGCAATTATCACAACAAGTTACTCTTGACTAGTGGCAACAAGGAGATGCGATTTTTACCAATGCTCCCCAAGCACTCAAGGTTGACCAAGTACCGTATTTGCCTGAATATTTTCAATCTTACCTTGAGGGATTTGATGAGTACTCCTACGAGCACTTATATTTATCCTATGAGGATGACTATCTACCACCGCCATGCTCAGGTCTTGCTAGGAGTAAGAGCGTTGTTTTCCTAAAGAAGGATTCTCATGACCTTTTTCTCTAACCACCTCTTATTACCTTACCTTGCTATATCATTAAGGGTGTAGTTGGGAGGTATATCTTTTGTGTTGAGTCTCCTCTGAAGAAAACCCTAGAATCCAAGGGTTGGTTGAAAACTACAAGTTCAAGATTATCATCTTAGTTTTTCAACTTTCCCTTAAAAGTTTTCCAGTCATCTTCCAGATCCTTGTCAGTCCCTCCAGAGTGTGAGGAAGTCCTTGGTAGCCATATTGAAGACCTGTTGATTCGGTATTCTGAACCTTGGAACTTTCATGACCCCTTCCTGAAGTGGATTGCGAACTTTCATAAGAGATTGACGTGGCATGATTTTATCCCTCCCACCCGCCTCCATGAGTTAGACTTTGTGACTTCTGATAATATGATATATGTTCTAACCCATGTCATTTGTGCTTGACTTATCATTATTTTGGTTTATGATGAAGCACAAAGGAAGGTATCGTGGGACGTTGCTGGATTGGCTTTACTAGTTGTTTGACTACACCCAATATCCAACCAACAAGTAAGTACAGGTAAGTAGTTTGCTTTATATTTACATTTATGATTGCTTTATTTCAGTCTATATATATATATATATATATATATATATATATATATATATATGTGTGTGTGTGTGTGTGTGTGTGTGCTGGGGTGGAATTACCACCCCAACCGGTTGCTAATAGTTTCTATTGAGATCAAGCATGTATGTAGGTTATGCCAGAGATGTTGAGGTTCTCATGCGCTCTACAATGAGCACATGTCCCTGAGTTGGAGCCATATGTTATCCCTACTTTTAGGGATAGCTAGGAGATCATGTCTCGAGGCCCATAGGTCCTAGATATGGAGTATCGACAACCAAATTGACTTTAGCATGGCCCTGGAGGGCCCATATTTTCTCCCTTTTAGCGCCTCTACCTTGCCAGTAGCAACAACATCCATCACCATCGGCTTGGTCTTGTGTCAGAGATGGTTCTTGCTCCATGAGGTAATGAGTCCGGGTATCATGGTATGTGTCACTTTGATCCTGAAAACATTTGAATATGTGCATTTAATTCCTTTTGTTTCTAAAAAATGCTTGGATCGTATACTTGTCCACTTGACCATGTCCGGGGGGGAATGACATGATGCCCTAATAATCCAGTGTCTGCAAGTTTTGGTTTTCCATTGGGGGGATTTCTGAAAATCCATCATCCGCTCCCATCATAACACCACCTTTTCATCTTACTTCCCACTCATATATCCCATCACACTTGTCCTGGCACTGGGTTGACCTATCATTTGAGGATTTCACCTTACCTCGTGGGAAGAAGGGGCTAAAGGCCTAGAAGGTAAAATAAAGCTGGAAAAAGATAAAAGCCTAAGAATAAAACCTCAAGATGCTTCGTCCAAGGATCCCCCAGAAATAAATAAAAGGCTTCTTAGCAAAAAAAAAAAGGGACCCGTAAAATAAAACAAGACCTAGTCAAAGGATAGGGGGTCTCATCATGAGCCAGTCTATTAGATCCATGGGTACCTAGCAATATGACATTACCACCAACTGGTTACCACGCTAGGGTAGTGACCCTTGGTTGCATGGCCAAGGGAAAGGGGGTCTCATCACGAGCCAACCTTCTCATTTATGTGAAAGTACTTGTGGGTAATAGTGTCACTACTAGTCACCATGCCAGGGCAGTGTCCCTTGATTAGCCTCTTGAAGAAAAATCAATAAAGAATAAAAGAATGAATAATAAAGAATAAAAGGCATGAATGGGATTGGAAAAAATTGCATCCAGGACAGGCGCAACTCACCTTATACAAAGGCACCCACAGGTAAATATTTGTACCCTCTGCTCTCATTGCATGCACTTGCTTGAAAATCCCTTATCCACATCACCCACTTTCATGGCTCAGATGAGGTCTCTTCTAGAAACTTTCTTCTTCTAGTGGACACTAGCCCAATAGGACATCCTGTCACTTTCTCCAAACTTGTATTGCAAGATTGTATAATGTATTTGATCTATTAACTAGGGTAATAGGGGTTTTATGCACATGTTTAATAATATTGATGATGAGATGTGATTGAAATTTCTATGATCCTTGTGACTTATGATCCATGGAGGGCGTAGCTGTTTATGTGCAGGATCATGCCCGACAGACAGGTACCATGTTGGACTGGTACACATGGGGAGATGATCAGTTTGAACCTCCATGGGGATGAAGAGCCCACCAGATAAATGTTGGGACCCCATCAGGGGGCATAGATAGGATAGGTATGGTCAGAGGCTTTGCACCGAAGAAAAGGAGGACTTTCCACGAGAGGCACCTTGACAAAGCTTGACCTAGGGCGGTTGTGCCTCCTCCATTGAAATGTTGACCCTGGAAGGCCTAAGACATTACCCATGATGATCATGACATCATCCATCCTTGTGGTCATCTTGGGAGGCATATTTTTCAGTGTTGGCACGTGTGGCAGGTTGGAGAAGCCCAAGAAGGGCTAACATTTTTCTCCAGGATACTGCATTTGCCCTAGAGGGGCTAACGTCACCCTAAAAGGGGCATGAAATCTCTCTTTAGCTTGATTAGGGTTTAATTTTGAACATTTAATGTAAAATAGTATGATTTTTAGTATTTTGGCCTTGTCGGCCTTTTTATGACCTAAAAGTGAAATTAGGTCATGGCGTTGTATAAATGGAGGGGTTTTACTCTCATTTTTTCATCATCTCTCACTCACTCATTAGTGATGTCTGAAATTTTCACCCTCTTTAGGGTTTTGGCTAAAATTTTGAGGCACACCTGTTGAAGCAGACTTTTTATTTGGATTTTGGCATTTATCTTGGTGGAAGGTGTTACAACTAGGGTTTGCTACTTGATTTCTTGGTTGAATGTAAGTAAATTTGTGCAAAACTTCTTAATTGAATGTTTGTAGTTTTATTTCTATTGCAATTATGGTTATAATTTGTTGATTAAAACCCTATGGGACAAGCACACATAGAGCCTTTCATTTGCTGAAGATAGAGCCTTGCCTTAGCAACACCCTACTGTTAGTGCTAGCTGAAGAGGATTGAGCCTTGCCTTAGCAACACTCAAATCCATATTCTCCTATGCTATCCATTTTTACTTTTCTAAAGCTAAGAAGGAAAGACGCTTCAAGGCCTAGTTCCCCTACACCTTGATGAACCGATTTTATAGGGTTTGCTGGTAAAGCCTTTCCATAGCAACACGTTGCCTACAAAATATCTTGTCTTAAGTTTTATGCAACCTTTTATGCTAGCCGTTTTTTCCATTGATCTAAGGAAGGAGGAGAGAGCACTGAATCCTAGTTCCCCTACACCAAAGTGAGCCTCCCTCCCCTAGGTTTTCATCCTTGAGGCATTTCCTTAACAACACCTCAAGGTCTAACCCTCTTGTCCTTAGTATTATTACTTTCACTTGATCGTTCAACTTTTGTGTCCTCTACTTTTGACTCCATTAACCCTAAGGCGCTGATCTAAAAGACCTCTTTGTCTTGAGTAAACTTGATCACAATCTTAATCAAACACTTGAAAGGAATTACTAATCTTTCTAACCCTAGCCTAAAGACTAACCTTACTAACTAATTGCTGCGATCATCTTTTGCTATTAAAACTCATTGTGCAACTATTGTTTTCCTTATGGGAAATTGAATGGTTATTTAAGGCATTGATTAAATGAAGTGTTAATTATTACAATTGAATGCCATGTTTTCTTAACATTTATTGAAGAAGTGACATTGTGTATTATTGCTATTTTATAAACATTGACTTCGTCAATATTTATTATTCAATTGCTTATACATATTAGATAGTCATTGATTACATGAAATACTAACCAAGTGAGTAAGATTGCATATATCTGTTTCTTGTTGCTTTGTCTCGGGCAGGTGCATCTCTATTTTTGGTTATAATTCTCTTTATTGGAGGTTAGCTGGACTATCTTCTCGGTGGTGACTTGTGAGGGGGGGATTTACCTATTTTCTTACAATCCTTTGCCTTCTCAAAACCCCAGGTCACCGAGGATGTCTCCCCTGGGCCTTACGTCCCTAAATAGAAATAACCATCCTATCGATGTGACATTGGGTAGGATTGGTTCCAGTTATGCCAACTTGCCTCTTCATATCTAGCTTTTATCCTTACTACAAAATGTGCGATAACATTTTGGTGCCGTTGCTGGGGAATTTTTTTTCAAAACTTCCTCAATACTACAACCTTTTCGATAAGCCTTGCCTCTAGAGTCTTCATCTTACAAGATTACATGGCGACTCCACCTTGGGGTGTTTTCCCTTATCTTTTGATAGTTTCAAGAAAATTATCTGGTGACTCCAATGATGACAAAGCCAACTATGAATTCACAATGGGGCCTGGGAAACTACAAGCCTTTAGACATGAGTAAAATCCCAGGATACCCTAGACAAGTTCCCCCCTGGTATGAAAAATGGCTCCCTATATTCACTAGCATGGATGGAGAGAGATCCGACTATCAAATGAGCAAATTTTGGGCTTTCTTTCAACACCACCCTATAAATGATGATGTAGAAGACTTGGTAATGAAACTCTTCTCTGCCACACACATTTTCACAACGCCCTCCACATTTCATGGATCCACCATTGGCAATCATGATTTGGAAATTGTTGACTGCACGGATATAACAATTAGTTTCTTGGGCAATGCGACGATGAATAAAATTATGGGTGATTCTACTATCAACAAGAAAGATGACCTTCCTATGCTTGATGTAACCAATTAGCTTGAGGGTTTGGGGAGCAGAGAAGCCAGTGAGATCATTTAGGGAAATGACCAGTTCTACTTCGGGAGGGTCTGAGGGAGGGGTTATGTTAGTGGGTTCAGGTGACACAAACACAAGGGGAGATTCAACATCCTCTTCTGAAACATCCTCCAAGATGGCCATAATTTTTTTTTGTTCCCGACACTTGTGTCCCGAAAAATATTTTTCATCACAATTATAAAAAAGGCCTTTGAGTTGCTGTTCAACCATTTCAGCCCTGGTCAATTTTTGGATCTTTAGTGGAGTAGAAGGAGGAGTGGGATTTACTGGTTTAGTGCGAGGAATAAAGGAGGGTTTCTATTTTTGAGAAGAGACAACCTGTTGTGCTTCCTTATCTCTTTTAGTAGCCTCCACCCAACTCTGGGGTTGAGCCATGAGGACATGGGCACAAATATCATCCTTGAAGCCATTGATAAAACATTCTCAGAAAAAATCATCAGACATGCCCTCTGTACGAAAATCTAGTCGCTCAAAAGAAATTATAAAGTCTTTCACTGTGCTAGATTGTTTCAACTTTGTCAAATGGCCTAAATGGTTGGTGTCAGTGTCAAAGCATTCGTAAAGCTCTGCCACAAAGTGTGTCCAAGCAACATACCCTCGACGAGCATTTTTTATCCATTGCTACGATTGCCAACGTTGTTGATCTAGATGGAGAACACCATACCGGAGTTTGGCCAACTCATCTATAATGCTGTACAAAGAGAAATAATGTTCCATTTGAGTTACCCAACAAGTGGGATCCGAGCCATCAAATTTGGTCACATCCACATGCGGAAGGCGTAGGTCACACTGAAAGTGATGGGGTTGGAAATTATGGGAATGAGAGGAAGTTTCTTCTTTAGTATGCAAAGGTGGGTCAGATAAAGGGGGATCTGTAGGGATATGCAGCTTGGTGCAGATCATCGTAGCGACAGATTCAAGCTAGGTAGTAATGTCTTGTTTGAGGTATTCTTTGAGTTCCTCGATTGAGGTGGAGATGGAGGAATGCATGTTTTTATTGATGGTGGAAATATTGGCACTGAGCTGTCTCACTTCTTTTCGGGTCTCTGTGAAATTAGATTGCAAGGTATTGAAGTGAGCTTCCAAGTCTTGGCTACGGGTATGGACCATGATGACGAGGGAACCGAAAATGGGTGGATGGGGTGATTTTTTTTTTTTTTCTGAAAAATGATAAGTATGACTATGATAAGGGAGAAGAGAGAAATCCAATGGAATAGGTCTCAAATATTGGTGCAACAGAATCCAGACTCATTTTTTTTTTTTTACACCTGCGGAGTTATACTCTGGTCCGAAGAATACTACAGTGATGAAATGCCCAAATTCTTAATCAGGAAGAAATGTGTATTGATTTGGAAACTGGAATGCAGGAGACACAGTTGCATGACAATAGATCTTGTCTATTTTGTGTTTTGTTTCCGTCCCCAAAGGTTAGGTATTCAAGGGTTCTACAGACAAGGGTTTGCCTTGTGCTATATATCTCTGATATATGTGCATGGTCCAACAATAGTACTTGGCCAAATATCTCAGAGCACCAACTAAGGAGGTTTTATCATGCCCTTATCCATACTACTCGACTACCTAGGTACTAGAGAGTATCTTCCCAACTTTTTTTCTCGGTGGAACTATAACAGTCAGGTGGTCGAATGGTTTATCTAAAGAGGGCTTCAAGAAATCTAGGCCGATCCGTATACAGGTCTTGTCTGATGTACTACCACTCGAAGGGGTACCAACAAGGGCTACAAGGGTGGCCAATAGATGTGCGCTTAAGTACCATTTTTATTTCCTATGTGTATGAATCCCTGACCATGGGTTTATGCACGTAATGATAGATCTCTATAGCTTAAAGATGCCGAAATACGTATCTATTCTGAAAAAAAATTAACCCACAATTTTCTGACGAGGAAAGTGCTCTGATACCACTTGTAATATTCCAGATATAAAAAGTATGCATAATAGAAATAAAATGATAGAAATGACATATGAACAAAATATAACCAGAACAACACCACAATAATACCAAAATGATACCAGAATAACACTAGAAAGAGCACTTTGATTATTGAGAGCAATGTTCACTTGCCTCTTCGAGGGGGAAACCTCCAACAGAGAATAACTCTATTACAATAATATCCAAGAAAAAAGTTATCATACCCTCGACTCCTATTTATACTAAATATGTCTATCAAAAGAACCATCTAGAGGAAGATCCTTCTAGAAGTGGAAGCTTCTATTAGGTCTTCTTACATTCAACTTATTCTTCCTTATTGCTAGGCCTTATTAATATTGACCTTTATTAAATCAGAATATATTATTCTACCTATGTGAGGGGTTAGGTCCCTAACAAGATTAGAGTTGTTGACCCCTAATCTTATGTTTTACTCCTTATTTTGTGGACAAGCTATGTTAGCTAAACTTTGTATAAATAGAGATCATAAGATCTCATTTTAATCATAAATATCTCTCTTGTGAGAGACTCGGTCTGAAAATTTTGCTCCCCTTGGCTCTTTTAGCTCTTGTGCACTTGTTTTATGGCTATGTTATGAATGGTTATTGGAAGAAGTGATGCGCTAGCATTGGATGGTCATTTTCTAGCTCTTGTGGTGGGTTGTCTTGGCATTTCTTTTGATCTTGGTATGTTTTTCTACTATTATGCTATCATTTTTTCAAGTTCAGGTATTGTTATGCTAGGATCTAGGTGGGAAGTATAAGGGCATACACCCCCACCATAGTTTCACCATTTTATTTTCTTCATCTCATTGATTAAGGGTTTCTAAGAGAAGTATTTTCTTCATCTCATTTCATCTCATTTTATTGATTTTCTCAATAAAATCAACCACTGAAGTTGGTTTTCCTAATTGAGAGGACTCTTCCCCTACTAGGGCATCCCCTCTCTCCCACTACTTTTTTTGCTGTTATATAATTACATATTCAGCCATTAGGGATGCAAAAACCCTAACTTACTTGCTTTAATAACTCTTGTATCAACCATTGGATTCCGCCCAAAGTTTGTACACTTACTCTCCTTGGCCTAGCACACTTTTTGGCAAATTTTGAGGGGATTTCAGTGGCTGATTTTATTTCTGTAATACATTAAATTTTACAGCCATAAGGCTGATATAATTTTCTGCAGACAAGTGTTTACAACAACCTTATCTTTTATGCTAAGAGTATTGGTTTTTCATCTTGAGTTTAGCTAGTCATTTACTAGTTTATCTCTTGCATTTTCTGCTTGATCTTTAGCATTTATTGAGAAGCTTATAGTATATTTTTATTGCTGATATATACTATTATATATTGCTGAAAATTAGGGATACCAAGATTAAATTTCTGATCAAACTAACATATACTATTGCAAGGTGTGTTTTCTTATGTCTCGAGCAGGTACAATCATCCGAAGAAGCACTATACTTGTGGGGAAACCATTACTTGTCTTACAAGGAATCTATCACTACCCTTAATTCCATTTAGACTTGACCTATAGGGGCTTCATTTCCATCTCCATATCAACCCCACTAGGGTCACCAAGATCGCCTCCTGAGAGTGACCTGGTCACCCTTGAAGTGCGAGACTTACATCGAGGTGACATTGGGTGTAGGATTTCCAAGTTGTAGCACTGGTTCCGTGGTTGGGTTGGGATGTTCCCAACCTACAACTTGCACTATAAAATTTTGGCGCTGTTGTCGGGGAAGATTTTTAATCTTCTTCCTACCCTAATGAAACTTTGGTAAGCTATCCCAAAGCCTTTCCCTTAGCTTACCTGACAACTCCACCCAAGGGATGTTCCCTTTCCACCCTTCTCAATGAGCTCATTTTGAAGCTCATCTGGGGAATCCACCTTCCCAGAACCTAACTTTTTCCTACTTTCCATCCTTTAATGAGCATTAGTGTCATCCGGGGACTCCATTGAGGGTCTACCCTAAGTGATGGAACCATGGCCTCACGGGACTTACCATGAGAATTCCATAATGTGTATCCTTCTCTTGATGTTCGGGATGTCCCTGGCTATCCAAATAATTGTCCAATAGAATGGAGAGAAAATTTGCCCAAATTTGATGGTGATCCAGCTCTAGCAGTCACCCATGTGGCTAATTATATGAAGTATGTTTCAAGCCTAAATGTGCTACACGAGGATGTGCTAATGAAAATTTTTGTATATTCATTAGAATCAAGTCAAAAGGATTGGTTCACACACTTATGTGATTCAAAGAGTATCCATTCCTCTATAAAACTAATTGAAGAATTTCTCAGGCATTATCGACGAGCTACTCAGATTTTGGAAGATGCTTTTCAAGATCTCAAACACATTCTTTGCAAATAAGGTTTTCCAATCAATGATGAGACAATAGATAAAGAAGTGCTTGAAGAAAATACTCATGAAAACAATCTTAAAGAAGATCCTGATGAAGAAAATCCGGACGAGACATTTGATGAAGAAGAAGTGCTCATATCTACCCTTCCATTTGATGAAGACATCCATGTCTTTGTTCCTCCCGCACATTAAGAAGAGAACGTGATAAGTGATAATCATTTTGAAGATCTTGATGACGCCTTATTCTGTGACTTTGGAAGTGAATAGTTTTTAGAGGAACCCTTGGATGAAACAAGTCTTTCTGAAAAAAGGGCACGCGAAGCACTATGCATTAAGAATCAAGCCTCATGTGATGAAGAGGCATTGGAGGAGCATACCCATGAAGAGAAAAATAATCTTGATGAAGTGCAACATGTTGAGGCATAATTTTCTTTGCTCCTGCTTGATGAGGATGAGGCCATTGAAACTTGTCTTCCTCCTACACACGAAGATGAAGAAATGATTATCCTCGATGATACAAAGGATATTGTGCAAGACCCCTCTGGCATGGTCGATCTACACATTGATGATTTCATATAGGTTGGGAGACATAGATGGGATGTGAGTTTCTTCAGTATTGATAGAGATCCCATCTATGACATTGAGGGTATCTCTTAGGCAGAGGGGGTCTCATCATCAGAGGAGTGGTCCTCATATGTATATGATTCAAATATTTGGATGTTGGGTGATGATATGGTTACAGATTTGTTCCACCTCTTTGAGGATGACCCATCACAACATACTCAGAGTGATTTTCAGTCATCTTTTGATACATACCCTTTTGAGGATGCATATTTGTTTTATGGGGACTTCCAACCGTTGTGATCATATTTTGAGCAATACCAGGATGTGGCCATCTCAGAGCAGTTATAGGTTCATTCTTCAAAGAGAAAATATTTTCATCTTGGATATTTCCATGGAGATTCACAAGGAAAGAGGAAGTGTATTTATACACCTGAGATTGTTCCTTACCTCTTACCCTCTTCTCCAAGAGACCATGCAGTATTCTTCTGATCTCTTATTTCCTCTCTGTCCTCGACAATAAGTGAGTATTTTTGCGTGGATGAAGATGAGCCTTCATATACATATACTAGCCCCCTTCAGAGATGTATGGATCAGTCTTTTGGTTACACTTTTAGGCAGGGTGATCGGGTTGATGGATTCTATTTCCAACAGGATTTCCTCCCTCCCAACCATCTTCACGAGTTTTATTTCATGATCGATTATATGTGTGTTTATACTCATGATTATTATGTGTTTGACTTATGTTTGTTGTATTATATGATTAAGCACATGGGGAGATACTTTTATGAGATGATCAAATGGTTACATTGGTTGTATGATTTGACTTGACATCATTTATCATGTGATCTTCAGGCCCCCAAGGCCCCAGGTAAGTAGGTAAGTCATTTTTATTCCCTGCATTTGCATCTTGATTGCTCAAATTAGTTTAGATGCATTTCATTTTCATTTTTCTCTACTTGCATATTGATTTCATGCTTAACTTAGAATTTTTATGAAAAATTTCAAAATTTTCTTTTTCTAGTTTAGTTGGCTTTGATTACCATCATATGAGAACAAGGATGAGTAGGCCATCATGCACTTGACAATTTTATGTTTACTTGCAGGCACAGGTCTACTAGGAGATGTTGTGGTTCTCATGCACTCTACGACGAGCACATGTCCCCAAGTAGGAGGCATATGCTATCCCCATTTTGTGGATAACTAAGGAGATGATGATGTTTCGATTGGGATGACCTGATGGGACATCCCATTCCCCCACCTATGTCTTTTCAATTAAGAGACATTATTCGAACCATCATGAAGACTGTATCCTCTATTAGCACCTTCTCCTCCTTGACTTGGAAAGCCTTGGGTTTTTCCAAGCTCTTGTCAGCTATCCGCAAGATACTAACTTTCGACAGAAGGTAGGGATGAGAGTCTTGGCATCCCCCTTTACATGTTGATTAGAATCCCAATAACGAGTCTCAATTAAGATCTTTTCCAACTCGTCCAAAAACTGAAAAGATCGCTGAGTGATTTTTCCCTTTCACACTCGTTAAAATTGGATTTGAAAGATCATGAGTCCTAGTTAAGATCTTTTCTGACTCGCTATCAAAAATAGAAAAGATTGCCGAGTGAACTTGTCTTTTTCACACTCGTAAATTGGATTTGAAAATACGTCTATTTGGAACAAGTTTACCCCTTTTTCACACCAAGTAGACTAAAAGACATAAAAAATGACATTTTTTGGCGTTAAGTTGTGATTGCATCTCATTCCCTCGCTTGCTGTATTGAGCCATTAGCCGATTCTCTCTTTGCATTATAAACCATTGCCTAAGCAGTTTGCATCCTCAACCAAGAAGAGCCTTGTTTTTATCCTTCACAATTTGACACTCTATACCCTGGAGGGAACATCACTCTGAGTGTCCATCTCCCACATGCATTTCCTTTCATTGAGCATAGGTATGTTCCACTGCTAGAACTAGTTTTTCTTACTTGTGACACTAGTTCCCTCCTATGTATCATAGCATTTATTTGTTATGAAAAAAAAAAGATGGGTGGGAAGGGAATATTGTAATTGGAAGCACTTGTGTCGCCTTTGAATAGAGCACAAAGTTATTGAGTCCGTGTGTCATCATAATTTTGGGTTTAGCATGGCCTTAGGAAGCTGATCCCGCTACAAAGTTTTCTCTACCTACTGGTTACTCTTCCAGTCCCTATAGAGAACATTATTGATGCCTCCTGCATCCAATTGTCACATCATTGAGTCCATGTTGTCAGATTTCACCATATGTCTCATGATCTTGTTCAAAGGAAGCCTATCAACCTATGTCGGCCACTCCTAATAAATATTGACTTTGCATGTCGGCCATACCCTCAGTTTGTCTCAGAATCACATGATACTTTGGTCTTATCATGCACCCTGGCCCTACTTTCATCATTGGTAGCTCACCTTGAACCCAAAAATCAACATTTCATCATTGGTCGTTGACTGGGTGGTTTCCCTTGTGTTTGACAACAAGACATCTATTCACACTTTGGGATTCGTTGAGTGTCTTGGATGCCATTAGCCTTATTGGTGGTTTCCTCGCCTTTGTCAACAATTTTTCATCATTGGCTGCTATTCAGAGGGTCCTTTTCGTGTACTGCTTGCATTTGGCACATGCGGAAGACACATAGGGTCGTTGGTTCATGAACATGTTCTTCGTTTGATCTCCACCAAATCATGAAGATCCTGCTTTGTTCCTCGTGCTGAATGATGAGAGATGCCTCAATGCTCTCCTTTTAGTGGGTCTCCTTCCATCGACTTCATCTCATTTATTCTGGATATGGGACCTAGAGTTTTATGAGTACCTTGAGGCTTGCATTCATTAGTGGCAGGCTCTCTCGCCATTGACAGATGGGAATACATCAATGTCTCCTGATCAATGGATCTCTTAAGTGTTCGACACCAAATCCTTTATTCACATTTTTAGATATTTACTTGGTGCCTTGATACCTACTTTCATTATCGGTAGGCTGCCTCACGTTTGTTAATGGTATACTTCAATGACTGGTAATCAAACGATGTCTCATCGTGTTCGACCTCAACTCATTTATTCACATGATGTAGACTTGCACCATTGGCGGATAGTGTAGAAGACTTGAAGACATCACTATGTGGCCGCAACTTTCCCGAGCTATTACTTCCATTTCATTGGACCAGTACCTATTTGACTTCAGTGATCATGGGAGATCAGATTATACTCCATGGTATACATATATCTTCAGATTGATTTTTGAGACTGGTTTCACTGGGCCTTGTTTGTGACTATGACAACTTTTGGTATATAACCACATTTGTATTTTCCTGTTCATGGCCATGAACACTTGTTTGGTATATTTTTCACATGGATCTGCATTGTATTCTTGGCAGCCATGTATGCAAAGTCAATACATAATGTAATGAGAAATTGAGTTAGTCCAGTTGGTTCTCTATCACTCCACTTCTGGGTTATTTATAATGTATTTCGGTCATCGTAGATACTCCTATGATCTCACACATTAGGGGGCATCTGTTATATCAAGATTTGCCTACCCATTGCTATCTTTCACATAGGGCCTTTTTCCATTTCCCTATGCAGACTTTTTATCCCTTTTTGATGAATCCAGAGCTAAAAAATATACATCTTTCCACATATTTTCTCCCTAACTACTATGCAAGATGTGTATACGTTTTCTGCTCCATTACAACTCACATATATCGGGATTTGTGCTAAAAAATACAAAATGAGGTCGGGTTTCCATGTCGCGAAAAAAGATCTCTGATCCTTGGCCTTCCATGTACT
>ML777710.1:531655-541659 GCA_009831015.1 Picea engelmannii
TCCAACTTAGCTTCCATTGAATCCATCTTCTTTTGTAGTTCATTTATGTCCCTACGCATTTCTTCACCTTCATCAAGAGTCCAAGTAGGATTTTATGGAGGCTTATTTGGTGTAGAAGTTCCCTTTTTTGGTGGCATGTTGGCGAAGTATCACTTTTGAACCTTGATTTTGAGGTGGTTTTGCTAGACAATATTTCTTCTATTGTATCTCCCAAGTTTCAGCCCTTCTAAGTATGAAACTTTATTTTATGTAGTTCTCTGATATTTCTTCTTTGCAATGCCATAGGTCTGATCAAAATTGGATGTGCCAAGTGGAATCTACGGTAACTTCCCCCCAACTTGCCGATTTTTGGCCTTTCCAGGAGATATCACTTGTATAGCGTGCCCCTTAAAAAATAATAGATATAAAATTTTGAAAATCACACAAGAAATACTACAGACTATCCACAATCTAATGAAACTAGTCCCACTCAATTTGGATACTCTAGGAAGAAGTTATGATTGTTTTACCTGGAACACCTTCTTGAGACTAGTCAATAGGACTAGTTAGATACCCTATCTTACACAGGGTGTATAGACAAATTTAAGATGACCCAGAAGCTGAAATTTTTACCATAGATACCTTACTAATTTATGTAAATAGCCTCTAGAGTTTAGGGTCTGAAACATTACAAAAAAGTTTTTATAGCAAAAATTCCACAATGACTTAGTTAAGGATGATTCCACAGCCTATATTGTAGAGGTTGTATCTCCGAAAGTATAAGGATCCGGGAGATGAATTTTTAACCCGACATACCTTGATCCGTCTTCTAAATATCTTCCAAGTTGTTCCTTATGAAATTTTTTAGAAAAAAAGTTAGTGAAAATTCCAAGGTGTCTCAGATGTAGCAGCGAAACCCCAAGATCTTGAGCTCTGATACCATATGTTAAGAACCAAATATCAATATAGCATAAAAAAACCTCAGAAAAAGTACTCAACGCCTTGAAAAATAGATAATTTCAGATAATAAACCTCTTCGAGGGGGAAACTTCCTTTTACCCCACTTAAATGTTCAAGTACAAGATGATTCAAAATGAAAATGTCTCCTTGGTTTATATAGGAGGCTAGGAGGTATAATTACAACTAATGGCCTAAAGCTGACATAAATAAAATAATATTACTAATATAATATGCTCCAATTAAGGGGTAATGAGCCAATATTAGGGCTTAACAATTTCAAACTATGGAAAAGGAGGAGAAAGCATTCAACTTTGAGAGCAAAGTTACTCTAGAGAAATTACTTCATATTGAGTTTGCATCCCTTTGTCCCTCAAGATTGAACACAGTGTTTAGCCCCCAAGCTCTTCCCTTATTGTTGAGAGGACCTCTTTGCCTCTTTCTCATGAGCTTGACTTTGGTGGAGAATTGAAGTGGTGGGGACCCAGTTGGAAGGAACTTGGTTTCTTGGTTTTGAACCGCGCCGACACGAAAGTCTATAATGTTGACACTTCTGCTGATCAATTATTAATAGAAATACTCCTTTCCTGTCCTATTGGTATCTTGCAAATATATGATTATTATCCATGGGAGTGTTTGTAATGTTTATTAATGGATTATTCTATCTGATGTGATAATCCCTTTTATATCATCACTATATACTTGCTTTGCTTGTTTGTTGAGAACTTCTCACAGGTATAAAGCTTTGGGTCAAAGTGCTCAATGGTGGAACATCATCAAACATTGGATCAAGGTAGGCCTATTTCTTGTATTGCACATTATTCTATATAGCATATGTTGGAATTGAGTTGATTTCTACAGTCATACCTGTATGTTGTGGTTTACCCTTGGCCATAGAGAGTTTTTCCCTTGTAATAGAAATGGCGACCGTACTGGGGAGAGATCTTCCTTATAAGGGTTGACGTACTTTTTCTTCTTACATTGCTCTTTTTCCTTTGTGTTTCTTGTTGTATGACTGCTTGACAGATCCTGTTCACTCTGAGTCTGAGTTTTCAGCCTTTTACCCTTGCCTGGCCTTGTTTTAAAGCATATACACCCTTTTTGCCTTGACAGTCACGTATACACGTTTGTTGTCTCATTGCAAGAAGCATATATATGCTTTGTTCTCCTAAACAATCACATATACCACTTCCCCTTGCTTTTTTGCTTGGTTGAGTGACTGCTGGGTAGGATTTAAAGATTGCTGAGCCTTCTTAGGTCTCTCTAGTGTCTGTTGAGATTATTTGGGATGACAGGAAGCCTGTTTGGAGTTGAATTTTTGGGTGTATTCTTTCTCTTTGTTTTCTATTTTTAATTTGTCCTCGGCTTCTAGGATGTTTGCTTGGCTGCCTGGTATTCTGGTTGAGTTACTTCTTTTATACATAGTAGAATTCATATGTCAAGGTGATTATCAGTCCATTCATTTTCTTTTTAGAATATTGAAAATACAAAAAAAATAGGCATTTTGTATTGGTTGGCATTTTTGTCTTTGAATTTTTATCATTAACTTAGCACATTTAGCGAAAGATCGTATTTTACTTATGAATTGCAGATTTGAAATTGAAGACTGCACTGCTTTTATTAGCATATCATTCATTGAAAAGTTAAAGATAGACTTTTCATTATATTCATATTTATTTTCTGGCAGAGTCATAACACCATGAGTTTCACTTTCGTACCTTTTTGAGTAACCACGACCAATAAAATTTACGCTTTAAACTAAAATTGATTAGTAACGATTTTATTTTTAGGGTGCACAAACTTGCTTAGGATTTAGTGCCTTGGAATACAATTTTGTGAGTAAACTTCTCCAAGGCAATTAAATCGACATATGTGTCTGAGATAGGGAGTTGATAAGTCCATTGTATAATCAGTAAGATCAGGAGGCTGCGCTCACACCGAAGTTAATCATGAGGTCAAAAGAAGTTAGTTGAAGGGATAACCCCTGGATACTCACCTAGCGTCAGAGATATTTCTGTAGATTTATTCATATTTGGGGATCTTGCTAGTGCCCATACCTCTGTGAGAGGCGGTGCTTTCAAGGTTTTGGGCTTTGCTACCCTGCACATATGGTGATCCGGACTTACGACTGCTCGCTTGTGCATCAATTATATAGTGGTTTATTAGTTTCTTGACTTAGGTATCTCATAGGTTACTTTCAGGGGTTATTCTTCTTGTACCCTGAGTCAGATAAGGGTCGGAAAACACACAACCTTTATGGAGGATTACCTCTCCGGGGGGATTTGAACGACTGGTTGTTAAGCCCACGAGGGCCCTTATAACTGATTTTGTTACCTCCAAACTTTAGCGGGGAGTCTCAGGTCCCTCTTGGATGAGACATACCTTCTTTAGTGAGGGAGGCCACTCAACCACTTTAGCCCGTTTGCATGCATATTAGCCGTTTGACTTTTTGGTATGCTCTTTGACTACTAGTCGACCTTAGGCATCTATTTTGAGTTTCATCATTATGGACAACGAAGTTTCTTTTTATCCCTCATTCGCTGCTACCAACCCCATGATACCTGCTAATTTCATGGAGGCAGACCCTTCCATTTTTTACAATGGTATGTAGAACTACAATGCTCAGCCCGCACCTTTGGTCTCTAGCCATTTTTATATTGATATGCCTTCCCCTGTTCAACCCTCTCCCTAGCCCACATATATGAATCCTAGCATTGGACTTTGGGGCACCATGGCTCTGATGCCTACTTCTTCATTTGATATGAGTCGTGTCCCCATGGGAGGCTGGAACCTTCCCCGCTACGGATCTAATACTAGCTATTCTCTTTCAGGAGCTAGTACTCAGATGGGTGCCTATCCCACTTATTACCCCCCACCCATGTATCTTTCTTCTTCCATGTCAGTTCCTTTGAACACTTTTTCCATGACAGGTCCTCAATTACCACCAGATCTTTCATATGAAGAGAACTAGTTTTATGGTTCGGGCTACCCTCTTTATGGGACCCCTTCACAAGGGGGAAACATATATCCTCACTCAAATAATCCTTATCCTACCTCGGTCTCTTCACATAACTCAGTGACGATGCCCGTCCAAACCTATTTATACCATTTTGGTGTGAACCAACACCTTTCTGGGCTAGGGCAAGAGGTATACCAAGATCCTGCCTGGCTTGCAAGTTTTCAGAATCAATATTTCCCTGGACTGTGGAATCAAATGCCACCATCATTCTCCAGCCTAGTCACTGTCAGTCATACTAGTGCTCCATCTCCAACCTCTTCCAGTTATGTTGGAGATGGGTTGACTTCTTCTACCAACTACGTTGACAACTTGCCCCCAACTTCTACCAATTATGTTGGGGGCACCATTCTTTTTTCCCTGAATCATAGCCATGTCACGTCTCCCACTTCTATTCATCATACATGAGGCAACTCTCTTTCTCTTGCTAGTTACATAGAGAAGCCCAGACACCTCATACGTAATCCTAAATTCTTTTGTAGGACTTGCGAAGGAAGTCACCTTACTCGTTTTTGTCCAATTACTGCCGAGATTCCAGAAGCGTGGGGCTCACCCAAGAGCCCTTCAAATTCTAAGGCATCCGTGGTTTCTCTTCATACCACTTCTCCCATGATCGTCTCGGTGGTTCCACTGACACAATCTTCTCCTGACCTCACCCCCTTAATTAAAGGTGAAGTGTCTCTTGCCCCCATTACTATGCTTTCTCTTCAGCCTATAATTGAAGAAGTAGCCACACCAATGAAATCTCTGGTCAACCCTACTCTCCTTGAAGAGAATGACGCACCTTTCATCCATGTCATCAACATTTCACACCCTCCCCCTTCTGAACAAGAGAGATTTATTCTTCCCCCGAATGCTCTCCCTCCAAGTCCTGATGAGGTTCCTTTCAATTGGGATGACTTGATGGGACATCCCATTCCCCCACCTATGTCTTTTCCATTAAGAGACATTATTCGAACCATCACGGAGAATATATCCTTTGTTAGCACCTTCTCCTCCTTGACTTGGAAAGCCTTGGGTTTTCCCAATCTCTTGTCAACTATTCTCAAGATACTGACTTTTGGTAGAAGGCCGGAATGAGAGCCTTGGCCTCCCCCTTTACATGTTGATTAGACTCCCAATAACGAGTCTCCATTAAGCTCTTTTCCGACTCGTCCAAAAAATGAAAATTCATCGAGTGATTTGTCCCTTTCACACTCGTTAAAATTGGATTTGAAAGATCATGAGTCCTAGTTAAGCTCTTTTCCAACTCGCTATCAAAAATAGAAAAGATTGCTGAGTGAACTTGTCTTTTTCACACTCATAAATTGGATTTGAAAAGATGTCTATTTGGCACAAGTTTACCCCTTTTTCACACAAATTAGACTAAAAGACATAAAAAAGGACATTTTTTGGCGTTAAGTTGTGATTGCATCTCATGCCCTCGCTTGCTATATTGAGCCATTAGCCGGTTCTTGCTTTGCATTATAAACCATTGCCTAAGCAGTTTGCATCCTCAACCAAGAAGAGCCTTGTTTTTATCCTTTGCAATTTGACACCCTATACCCTGGAGGGAACATCACCCTGAGTTTCCACCTCCCGCATGCATTTCCTTGCATTGAGCATAGGTACGTTCCATTGCTGGAACTAGTTTTTCTTACTTGCGACATTCGTTCCCTCCTCTGTATCATATCATTCATTTGTTATGAAAAAACAAAAAAAGATGGGCAGGAAGGGAATACTATATTGTAATTGGAAGCAGTTGTGTCGCCTTTGAACATAGCACAAAGTTATTGAGTCCATGTGTCATCATAATTTTGGGTTTATCATGGCCTTAGGAAGCTGATCATGCTACAAAATTTTCTCTACCGACTGGTTACTCTTCCAGTCCCTATAAAGAACATTATTGATGCCTCCTGCATCCAATTGTCACATCATTGAGTCCATGCTACCATAGTTCACCATATGTCTCATGCTCTTGTTCAAAGGAAGTCTATCAACCTGTGTCGGCCACTCCTCATAAATATTGACTTTGCATGTCGGCCATACCCTTAGTTTGTCTTAGAATTACATGATACTTTGGTCTTATCATGCACCCTGGCCCTACTTTCATCATTGGTAGGTCACCTTGAACCCAACAATCGACATTTCATCATTGGCCATTGACTGGGTGGTTTCCCTTGTGTTCGATGACAATACATCTATTCACACTTTGGGATTTGTTGAGTGTCTTGGATGCCATTAGCCTTATTGGTGGTTTCCTCACCTTTGTCAACAATTTTTCATCATTGGCTGCTATTCAGAGGGTCCTTTTTGTGTACTTCTTGCATTTGGCACACGTGAAAGACACACAGGGTCGTTGGTTCATGAACATGTTCTTCGTTCGATCTCCACCAAATCATGAAGCTCCTTCTTTGTTCCTCGCACTTACTGATGAGAGATGCCTCAATGCTCTCCTTTCAACGGGTCTCCTTCCATCGAATTCAGCTCATTTATTCTGGATATGGGAACTAGATTTTTATGAGTACCTTGAGGCTTGTAGTCATTAGTGGTAGGATCTCTCGCCATTGACAGATGGGAATACATCAATGTTTCCTGATCAATAGATCTCTCAAGTGTTTGACACCAACTCCTTTATTCACATTTGTAGAGATGTACTCGGTGCCTTGATACCTACTTTCATTATCGGTAAGCTGTCTCGCGTTTGTTAACGGTATACTTCAATGATCGGTAATCAAACGATGTCTCATCGTGTTCGACCTCAACTTATTTATTCACATGATGTAGACTTGCACCATTGGCAGATAGTGTAGAAGACTTGAAGACATCACTATGTGGCCACAACTTTCTTGAGCTATTTCTTCCATTTCATTGGACCAATACCTCTTTGACTTTAGTGATCATGGGAGATCAGATTGTACTCCATGGTATACATATATCTTTAGGTTGATTTTTGAGACTGGTTTCACTGGGCCTTGTTCGTGACTATGATAACTTTTGGTATATAACCACATTTGTATTTTCCTGTTCATGGGCATGAACACTTGTTTGGTATATTTTCCACATGGATCTGCATTGTATTGTTGGCAGCCATGTATGCAAAGTCAGTACATAATGTAATGAGCAATTGAGTTCATCCAGCTGGTTCTCTACCACTCCACTTCTGGGTTATTTATAATGTATTTTGGTCATCGTAGATACTCCTCTGATCTCAAACATTAGGGGGCATCTGTTATATCAAGATTTGCCTCACCATTGCTATCTTTCACATAGGGCCTTTTTCTATTTCCCTATGTAGACTTTTTATCCCTTTTTGATGAATCCAGAGCTAAAAAATATACATCTTTCCACATATACGCTCCCTAACTGCTATGCAAGATGCATATACACTTGCTTCTCCATTACAACTCACGTATATTGAGATTTGTGCCAAACAATACAAAATGAGGTTGGGTTTCCATGTCACGACAAAATATCTCTGATCCTTGGCCTTCCATGTACTGGAAGCGTTCTGAATCAGCCCTTTAGTTGCATTCTGGAGGCTATAAGAGCACAATTTCGAACTATGGAAAAGGAGGAGAAAGCATTCAACTTTGAGAGCAAAGTTACTTTGGAGAAATTACTTCATATTGAGTCTGCATCCCTTTGTCCCTCAAGTCTGAACACAGTGTTCAACCCCCAAGCTCTTCCCTTATTGTTGAGAGGACCTCTTTGCCTTTTCTCATGAGCTTGCCTTTGGTGGAGGATTGAAGTGGTGGGGACCCAGTTGGAAGGAACTTGGTTTCTTGGTTTAGAACCGTGCCGACACAAAAGTCTGTAATGTTGACACTTTTGCTGATCAATTATTAATAGAAATACTCCTTTCCTGTCCTATTGGTATCTTGAAAATATATGATTATTATCCATGGGCATGTTTGTAATGTTTATTAATGGATTATGCTATCTGATGTGCTAATCCCTTTTATATCATCACTATATACTTTCTTTGCTTGTTTGTTGAGAACTTCTCGTAGGTATAAAGCTTTGGGTCAAAGTGCTCAATGGTGGAACATCATCAAACGTTGGATCGAGGTAGGCCTCTTTCTTGTATTGCACATTAGTCTATATAGCATATATTGGAGTTGAGTTGATTTCTGCAGTCATACCTATCTATTGTAGTTTACCCTTGGCGATAGAGAGTTTTTCCCTTGTAACACTCATTTACACTTGGACATTTTGAGGAGAAGAGGGTCATCACCATGATGAGATCACTTATATAATTGACATATGGAATTTGGAGGCCCATCCATGCTTCTCCAACATCAACGACTTCCTTAAAGTGGTAAAACATCCCTTAAAGGGGTGACATCATCCTAAATTAGGGTTTAATTTGTGCAAAAGTTGAAATTTTAAATGAATTATTTAATACTACTTTGTTAAGGGGGAAATATTAGGGTTTTTTTTTGGTAACTAGGGGAATTAGTAACAACAACAGTATCATACTCCCGTGACTGATCAGGGGATCAAATTTTGCTCAAAAATTCAAAGTGCTCAGAATCACTTCAAATCGAATGATAGCGTAGGCCTCATCGTTATGAACCCAACACAACTCGTTTGGGTTCAAATGGACGTCGGGAGCGAGAGATATCGTGATCTGTTCGAATCGTCAAACAGGTAAAAAAAGGACGCTGACTGTGCAGTCCGTACAGTCCATACAGGCTGACGTGGCAGAGACCGTACGTCCATACGCTGACATGGCAGAGGTGATGTGGTAGTTTCGGATTGGCTGACAGTTGGACGAATCATGTTTCGACACGTGGCAGTTTTTGGTTTGTGGTTGAGTGCCACGTGGCCCATTCATGGGCTCCCACGTGGCACCATTGTATTGGGTATTGGTTCAAAATTATATGGAGTCCGTGGGATTCGAACCCCGGACCTCCCCCACCGGTCAAGCCTTAACAAAGTCTGCTCGACCAATATACGACGCGTTGGTTCTTATAATGTATATGGAAAAATATATATTTGAATTTGATTAAAAGTTAATGTGGCGGGGGGTCGGGCTGGGGCTTAGCCCCAGCCCGCAGTTATATTATGAATACCATATGACCATTACATATGTGAATGTGCGCAAATATATAATGGAGCCCCAGTCGCACACCTTATATACATGTGACCCAATGCCACAGTTGGCGCACACATTTGGGTTATGAAACAATTAAGCCACAGTTTCAATGTGCGCTCATATGACCTTAAACCTTAGTGCGGGAGTTTGTGTTCAAACGGTTAGCACGGTTTCAATGCGCCCGACACTTGGCGCTTAACTGTTGGCTCTTAAAGGTTATCCCCTTTTCTTATAGCGCGCGGTCGTATGGACGACACATGTGCCCACGAGTTTGACGGTTAGGGGCTGGCGCGCCCATAACCGTCCTACAGTTCGCACCGTTGGTGTGGTTGCGTTCGGTGCCGGGTTTTTACGCTTTAAATAGCGTGTGTGCTAGGTTGAATGAACAAGGGTGCGTTTTGTAGAAGCAGAGACAACAAGCTTGAAGGGGAGACTTCAAGGAAGCCTAACTTCTTCATTTTTTGGCCAAACAAGGTGCCGAAAAAACCCAGCTAGTGGTTTTTGGACGCTCTGAAGCCATTGGAGAAGTCCGTTGGTCAATTTGAACATTGTAAAGCACGTTTTTGAGCACTTTGAGAAAATAATAATAATGATCCATTGGAAGCTAGACCAGGAGATGTAGCCTAAGAGAGGGGTGAACTCCTTTATAATTTGTTGTGTTATGTGTTTATGTTCATTGATTATGTTGCTATTTATTTGCATCTTAAATGAGTAAATCCTATTAATAGTGTGCTACAAAGTTGATCCATTTTCTTTTAACACATAAAATTTTACTTGCAAATAGTTTCAAGATTACAAGTCTTCTTCATTTTTAGATCAAGTTGATATAAGAGCATAGGTTTTTGAAGACTTGATTATTTGCAAGTGTTTTGTTTCTGATGCTCACAAGGTTGAAACTCACAAGAGGAGAAGGTCAACTTGTGGAGCCAAGTTCTCATCCTTCAAGGAGGAAGCATATACAATCACCACAAG
>ML777710.1:550840-574109 GCA_009831015.1 Picea engelmannii
GAAGATTCCTCCTCTAGAATGTTCTTAGGTGATGGTAGCACTATATAAAGGGGTTCAAGCAATGTAATGAGACATGAAGAGAAATATTGTGTTTGGAGCGGTAGCTCAATAGGAGGATGCCCCCTCGAAGAGGCAAGTGAACATGAGAGGATCCCTTCCATAATAGGATCCATTGTATGGTGTTGCCCTACTTCAAGGGTTTGGTAATAATAAAGTGTTGTTTCTTCTATCTTGCTTGTGGATCTATTGTGTATTCAGTAATTGTGTTGATTATATCTTCAGATATGATATAGGTACTTAACAATATACCTCCACCATAGTGTTCACCATTTTATTTGCTTCATCTCATTGATTAAAGGTTTGCTAAGAGAATTATAAGGGCATACACCCTCTTAGCTTAAACCCTAGCTTAAAGAAACTTGCTTTGGGGAGAAAAAGGGCTTACACCCCCAAGGATGTAGCTTCTCTAAGCTCCTTGTGACTCCATTAACCCAATATTAAAGGCATTAATCTTACATTTTTGCATTGGAGATATAAAATCCTTGCCTTGGGAAACACAATTTTCGGTCTTTTGAAAGTTTTCTTGCTTGAAGTTGGTTTGCCTAGTTGAGAGCACTATTCCCCTACTAGTGCATCCCCTCTCTCCCACTACTTTTTATTTTATTTATATAATTACATATTCATCCATTTGGGCTGCATAAACCCTAACTTACTTGCTTTAATAACTCTCGTATCAACCATTGGATTCCACCCAAAGTTTGTACACTTACTGTCCTTGGCCTAGCGCACTTTTTGGAAAAGTTTGAGGGGATTTCAGTGGATGATTTTCTTGATGTAATAAATTAAATGTTACATCCATAAGTCTGATATAATTTTTTGCAGACAAGTGTTTATAACAACCTTATCTTTTATGCTAAGAGTATTTATTTTTCATCTTGAGTTTAGCTAGTCATTTACTAGTTTTTCTCTCGCATTTTCTACTTGATATTTAACATTTGTTGAGAAGTTTATAGTATCTTTTTCCTGCTGACATATACTATCATATATTGCTGCAAATTATAGACAACAATATTAACTTGCTGATCCAACTAACATATACTATTTCTAGGTGTGTTTTCTTGTGTCTTGGAAAGGTACAATCATCCGAAGAAGCACTATACCTGTGGGGAAGCCATTACTTGACTTACAAGGCATCTCTCCATAACCTTAATTACATTTATACTTGACCTATAGGCGCTTAATTTCCATATCCATCTCCATCTCCATCTCAACCCCCCTAGGGTCACCTGGATCGCCTCCCTAGAGTGACCTAGTCACCCTTGAAGTGAGGGACCTACATCAAGGTGACATTGGGTGTAGGATTCCCAAGTTGTAGCACTTGTTTCGTGGTTGGTTCGGGCTTTTCCCAACCTACAAATTGTGCTATAAAAATGAATACAACCATGCAAACATATGTCCCTCAAGCAAGCTAAGAAGGATAATAAATTATCAACGAAGTACTATGGTTGTTATAAGGTGTTGAAAAAGATTGGTACTATGGCATACAAATTGGAGTTGCCTGCATCTTCATGCGTATACCCAGTCTTCCATGTTTCATGCTTAAAGAAGGTTATAGGTGACAAGATACCAGTTCAAACTATATTTGCAGAACTTGACAAGGAAGGAAAAATCATATTGGAGCCTGGAGCTATCACTGACACAAGAATTCTCCAACCGAGGAATAGATCAATTTCAGAGTATCTCATTAAGTGGAAGAAACTACTTGTTGAAGATTCCATGTGGGAAGATGAGTCTTTTATACATAAGAATCTAGAACTGCTCAAGAGTTGAGGACAACACTTGTCTGAAGGGGAGGGGCATGTTAAGCCCTAAATCATGGCACATTACTCCTTAATTGGGGCATATTACGTAAGTATTTTTATTTTATTTATGTCGGCTTGGGTCCATTAGTTGTAATTGTACCTCCTAGTCTCCTATATATACCAAGGAGACCTTTTCATTTAAAATCATCTTGTATTTGTGAATTCATGTAATGTATAAGGATGTCGCTCCCTTGAAGAGGCTTATTATTTGAATTTATCTCTTTGTCAAGGCGTGGAGTACTTATTCTGAGGTTTTTATGCTATTTTGATATTTGGTTCTTAACAGGACCAGTGAATCATGAAATCAATCCAGAAGGAGCAACATTGCCTTGTTAACTATAGTGTTGTCCTCCCTTCCTAAGATTATGGAGAATATGGATATAGGTTCCTTGAACAAAGGATAAATTCTCTAGTTTGGAAATGTGGGGATGAATCCAAAAGACAACTTTGCTTGGGTACAATATTGGTGATCTTGTGCTTTATTCGCTCTGGAGTCAATTTCAGGTATATTTCTTTGCACTCCTCCATAGACAAGACTTCGAAGCCCAGTGATGTCTTTAGCATGGTGGATATACACTTGGAAGTGATGGAAAAAAACTCATATTTTCCATTGGAGGTAAGGATTGTGAAAAAAAATAGGGTCATAATATTTGACACATAGTTCAACGAACTTGGGGAATGGGTATGTATCAGGACTAGGTGTTGGGATAGGCCATAAGACTAGTGCAAATTTTTGTCATGCTTGCTTAGGAATTTATCATAACATGCATCAATGAGATTCTTTGGATTCATAAAACTTATGTCAAGGGAGGTTACTTGAGATATATTTTCAACAAATGAATAAGTGCCAGAGGATGAAGCATCGCTTGTATCAAATCAGGCACTAGCCAACTGTATAGAAGACTCCTCGGAAATGACTTTGGATTTATTCTACATTTTCAAAAGACTACTACATAAGAAGAAACTTAAAAAATAAGTGGAAGACATGCTCTTACTTGGGGATTTAGGAAGACCTAGTTGGTAGTGCGAGTTGGTGAATTAAGTGGTGACTAAAAATCAAATTTTGGATGGTTGTGTTATCGCATAGATTGTAGGTTGGGAAAATCCCTACCTAATCCATAAGAGTGAGACAACCATGGGAGTAACTACCCACTATCACCTTAGATATATCCTCCCCTTGCTTTAGTGATGATAATTCACCACACGGGGGGAATCTCGCTGACCCTAGGGGGATTGAGACAAAAAATGGTAGAATGAGTAATGAAACCCCTGTAGATAAAGTTTGGAAGTGGAGAAATACTTGGAAAAGCGTCTTGTTGATGAATGGAGGTCACCAAATTATTTTGTACCTGTAAGACAACGTTAAACATGCCTGAGAAAAGACAATTGATCGAGATACAAGACAAATAACCAAGGGGATAAGCAAGTAAATCTCATTGTCCTAAATTGAAGCAATGTATAAGATTTATATCATAAAATTAAATTATACAATGGCTGCAAAATATGTTGCCAAAATTCAAGTAAAAGATATTAGAAACTAAGCTAGCAATATTTAGTTTAACTTCCACTGAATAACACAATAATCTAATGGAAATTAAGGCTGTTTGTTAGGTGTTGTCAGTGAATTATTATAACATCCAAGTTTTTATATCAAACATATGCTAAAGAAGAAAATTCCAACCACAAAAATCAACAAGTAAACCATCCAAAAGATAGCTAATGAGGAGTAGAACAATAATCTAGGTTCACAAGTAAATTTCAACAGTGGAAAAGTGAGTAATGAGAGAGTTTTAAATGTGTTTTTCTACAACCCTAATGGATGTAGTATTAAGTTTATTATAGTAAGAAAATTACTTGGCCAAACTAGATGCGCTTAGGGCACAAGAAAGCTAATGACACGAGCAATGTAACGTACCCATCCACTCACATGCCGGGCATGATACTCCAAAACACACTTCTAAATTGATTTTGAATTTTTGATACCATTTAATTAATAAAGAAGCATGAAAGAACACCATAAAAACACATGCAATAATCAAGATTCATGCTACAAGATAAAATAAATAAGAAATATGTCATGCACAACAATAACCAACAAGCATGCATATTATAAATACATTTTTTAGAGATGATAATTAATACACACCATAAATAAATATGAAAGAACAAAAATACAAGACAGAGAACACTTATCTTTAACAAAATGAATCACCAACTAGATGCATACGAAGGACGTTCCACCCAACCATATACATTATTGTTCCAAGTCTCAAAAGTAGGTCACCTCCGAGCCATGGCTATTAATCCACAAGGACGGTTCCAGGGTGTCACTCAACTTCCCAAATAGTTAGCACTCAAGCTCTCATAAGTTTCTCGACACACAACAATACAAAGTACACTGGATATCTTCTCTCCAGCCTACACAACCCAAGAGAATGGACCCCTTCTCTACCACACAATCCCTCAGGTTGTCCACCTCTTTCCAAGGCTCCAATGCATATGGTTAAGAATATCCATGCTAGGACTCTTAGGAATCATAACTGTGAATAAAATTTAGTACATGGCAATGCATCTCAGGAATGTAGGCACAAATTCATGGTTGGAATACACCAGTCATTACTACAACCATTAACAATGGATCTTCCTCAACAATTCACCCCCATATCCCAATCCAAGAACAAGAATGAATGTGGGATAATGAATGAGTGACAATGAATTAAAGAGTGAACATAATGGAGAGTGTGAACAATGAACAATAAACAATGAGTGAATCCCCAAACAACCCAAATACGGGTTTATATATTTACTTAGAAATCAAGAACCACATGGCCTTCCCTCAAGAAGCTCATGTAACCACTTCTCTCAATTAAATAAATTCTGGGTAAATAAAATATAATAAAATACTAAGCCCCTTAATCCCCCTCTCTTGTGGAATCATATCCCCCTATAAATCTTTTCCTTGTATATCTAGCAACCAACGATGTATTTTATTATTAATAATGATCAAAACATTACATTTCCTAGGCACATTGACCTCTTTAATTGTTTGGGTACTTCGGTTTTTCATTAAATAAACCAAATAAATTATTTAATATGGGGACTCAAAACTGGGGTATTACATTCCCCCCCCCCTTATTTTGGCATTGTCCTCAATGCATATACAAAACAAAAATAAAAATTTATTCAAAAAGTCACGGATACTCTGGCCACATGGCATCTTCATGCTCCCAAGTAGCATATTCAAGACCGTATCAGGTCCATTGGAATTTTACCAGTTCTATGACTCGATTCTGCAACATTTTGACTTTTCTATCCAATATGCGCACCGACTGCACATGAAAGTCTCCTTCTTTCTCCACCTGGATCCAAATCCAATCAATAACATAGTTAGGATCATGTACATAATTTTTCAACAAAGAGACATGAAATACATTATGCACATTCACAGAAGCAGGAAATGCAAGCATGTATGAAATTGACCCTATTCTGTCCAATATCTTAAATGGAACACATAATCTTGTTGCTACCTTTGTACAACTACCCAATTTCAATGAGCTCTTCTTGGGCTTCACTTTCAAAAGCACATTCTCCCCCACTTTAAATTCTCTAGTTTTCTTGTTCTTATCTGCATAACTTTTCTGTCTATCTTGTGTTTCCTTCAAATTCTTTTTAATTCTAACCATCTGGTCTTCCATATCCTTTTGAGCAATTCTGGCCCAAGTACCACTATGTTTGCTGGGTTTTCCCAACTCACTGGAGTATTGCATTTTTTACCATACAAAGCTTCAAATGGGCTCATCTTCAATGAAGATTGATACACATTATTATAGGAAAACTCAACAAAATGCAAATAATCTTCCCACTTAGATGGCTTATCCATTACATACATTCTCAACATGTCCTCAATCACTTGGTTGACTCTCTCTGTCTTACCATCCGACTGTGGATGGTATGTTGTGCTAAAATTTATGGATGTGTTATCACTCTGTAAATTCCCAGAGGTTGTCAGAGTAGAAGAAATTTTCTAGAGGTAACTTTATCCAACCACTTCGAAACTGGAATCTAGCCCTACCAGCTTCAGAGAGGGATCTCTCTGTATGATTTAGATATGTTTTAACTTTGGGATATTAGGCTAGTTAAGTAAAGTAAGATTGAATGGTTTGTTTTTGTTTTTGTAAAATTGGCTGAAAAAGGCTTTAGGCATCCATTGGGCTATGGGTTTGTATTATAAAGACAAAGATCTAAACAGGAACAAAAGTAATATTTTCACAGGGCAAGATGATCCATTCACTGGATTCTTTAGCAGTAAAGTGATGGATAGCAGAAACGATGAGAATATCAATTAAAGTAAAGAAGCATTTAAGAATTTCTTCACTGTAATATCAGAAGATAAACATTAAGATCTTTCAAAGTTGGAAACAAGGTATACAAAGATAAATCCTGCAACATGAGATACTTTTAAAAGATTAGATTAGAAAACAATATGACAATTGAACGATAAAAACATTTAACACAGGAAAGTAAACATCACCAATGAACAACATGCGAGAATCCTATGAAAGTCCCTTTGTATTACTGGAAGATCTCTTGATAAACAATTATAGTCTTTATGGCTTACAGGGCGTAAAGATCAACCCTTCATACTTCAAAGTTTGGAGTATTTATAATAAAAAATTACATATGATCCTGTCATTAAAGATCAGGACATGGAAGATTCTAAATTTAGCTAACCAACTCAACAAGATACAAAAATTCAGGAATTGTTGATGATGTGTTGAAATCTTCATGCTGATTTCTGGGAAAACCATTGGTGAGTTATCTACATGACTTCGTCTGACCGGATTGCTGATAGGGCTTGGACACCTCATCACCTACTCGATCAGATTGCATAACTCTTCCCACTGAATATGGATGGGAATGATGACTTTGAGTAGTCTTCAGTATATTTCATCCATCTCTGTGTACTTGGCAAAAGTTGGCTTGACGATGAAAATATATCGGATCTCATGTTGTATGTTGATGTTTGGCTGCAAGGTTTATGAGAACGCCTTGTCCGTTATGCTGCCCTGTATTCCCAAAAATTTTGAACTATCTTTGGCCACTATGGAAAACCTTTGTTTATAATTAGGAAGGGTCATTAACTTATCATTTAAGACCGTTAAATCAGGGAGACCTTTCTTCTTCAGAGATTCGATTTTACCAAAAAAATTTTGCACTCATGTGTCCATAGTCTGGACCTTCTCCTCCAACTGTAGCATTAGTCCTCTTTTGTTCAGAACCCTCTTGACCTCGAGGATGGTTTCCGTCCTATCTTCAACCTTCAAATCCTCCAACTCCTCCCTGTCTTTTGAATTCAGGAATTTGATGATCTCAGTGGCTTCTGTGGGAATTTCTCCCAGTTCTCCTCTTATTTTCTCAATAGCCTGCCTGCTCCTTTGTACTAGTTCATTTTTCTCGAACATGATTTGCACCATAGGCCATATTTCATTTATGGATTTGGATATATCCATCCAGATATTTTCCTTGGCCTCAACGAGTGTCTTGCCTGCTACTGTTTTCTTTCAAAGCTCTTGCAATTCCTGTTTGAGCTTGTCTGATGCTTGTTTCTCCATGAAGTAGCTGGTCTAGTAAGAAGACTTAAGTTCCTGAAGGTCCTCATCCTCCTTTTTTAGTATTCTAATTTCTGTCTCTTGCAAGTTCATCTCCTCCATGGATTTTTCCAGTTCTACTATCTTTTCTAGATCTGTCAATGGAGTTGTCGAGGGAATCTCTGCTGAGGGGGTTCCTACTACAGATGCTGTGCTTACTCCTGTAAGTGGAACTGCACTCAATGGAATGACTTCCATAGGTGTTGATTGTTCCTTCTCCTTCACTAACCTTTCCACTTCTACTTCCATCTCTTTCAACTGTGCATTGTGCTCCATGATCAACTTGAGCATCTCGTCCTTCTCGCCTTCTATTTAAGCTATTTACTTTGCTTGTGCATCTTTCATTGGTGGTAGTTTCAGCTGTTTCCTCAGAGATTTTATATCGACATTTTTCTTTTTAAGCATATCCTCGACTACTTTCATGTTCGAGGGGTCGTACTCGATCTTGAGGACTAGTTCTTCCAACATTTTAATTCTGTTATCCTTTGCAAAGGATGATATTTTCTCTAACTTCAGTTGTGTCTAAACATTGCTTAGAGAGACCTGTAGTTTAGCAGCTGTCGTAGAAGCATTTGCAAAAATGGAGAAAACCATTTCTCCAGTTTGCTTGTGCAGATCCATTTGATCGGTAGGGTGCACATCACTGCTGTGAAACTCGAATGTCACCCTTTTGTAATTAGTGATTACCTTCGGGTCGGGCACCTATGCCTGCAGAAAATCCATGTGCATTCTACCCTTCTCAGTATCAAATGCGGACAATAGTCTGTGCTGTGCCATTGACGTCTGTTTCCAAAATTGAGCATAAGTGCTACTAGTCAGTGTTTGATTCCTCTTCTTAATCAGATCATACTTCTCAAAAATACTCAACTTCGGTCCTCCTTTACTCAGCTGGTCAACTAGTGAAGTATCCGTCGACTTCTTGGATGAAACTGAGGACATGATCTGCGTGCCACTTGTGATAAGAGGTGGTTTATCACCTTCCTTAACAGTAGTGGATTGAGTTTCCTTTTCACCAACTGTGTCAATTGGATGACTGGATTTTAGCCTTTTGGTGTGTAATTGGAAATCTTCAGTCGAGACTTCGACGACGAAATGTGAAGTCTCCTTCCTAGATATTTTCTCCTTGGGAACCTGTGGTGTAGTTGTTTGTGAGATCGTGACCAAAGGGTCATGTTGTTCTATCTCTACCAGAGTGTTCGGCTCCCATTCTGTTTGATTTGTGAACTTTTCTATCTTAGGCTTGGGTGTATGAACATATGGAACATTTTTATTCTTAACCCTCATCTCCGAAATTATCCCACACAGATCATAGTGCCATAGGAAACTAACATGGAACTTCATTTCTCTCAAAAGTCTATCCGCCTCTTCCCTAACGCCTCGACTATTACAGATAAAAGACCCAATTTTCCCTTTAATTCTAAGCTGTTGTTTCTTCTTCAGAGACACAAAGTGTATGTCGTATGCATTTATCATTTGTCTTATGTATTCCAGAGAAAATATCCTCACGGGTAAATACTTGGGTAGTTTGTATGGAGCCAAATCACATCCATATACTCTGATCTCGGTATGATTTTGGTAAAGGTACCAATCTCCAGTTTTTGCAAGGTCCAAAAGATGAAAGATCCTCTGAATCTCCTCATTAATTCTTGGTTCTGGTCTGCAACTAAGAATGCTCACCACTGGGTGGTAAAACTGCTCGATAAACTGTTTGAAACTGAACTCTATGAAATTTTATCTGAGCAAGGAAGTCCAAGATGTTACTGCTTGGGGCTTCCTGTCCTTGTCCATTTTCTGCATTGAGAAAGAGAACCTGTCCGCTTGAAAGAAAGTGAACATGTAAGCCAGTATGGAGGAATACCAGAACATGCCCTTTGTGGCGAAATTTGAAAGCTGCTCGTGAATACTTCTCGCCAGGAAAGTGTTGTAGTCAAACTGAGTGGTGGGCCTTTCCTCTGTAGAGAAAATGGTCAGAAAACCCAATATGGTTTCATCCACCCATTGGTCTGAAAAATAACCAAGCAGAGAACAGAGCGATGAAATGACTTGGTTTCCCTTCTCTGAGAATAGGGAGAAAGGATACGAGGGATTTGTCTTGGGGAGCTGAGCATCCTGTGGGAGGAAAAGATCAAAAATTTGGGATCTCTGAGGGAAAGATAGTTTCTGGTACAACTCTGTTATGACTTCAAGATTAAAAGGAGAGGTGGATTCATTTCTGGGTATTTGCATCATCTGATCAATGGCTTTTGGTGTGATGAAGAACATAGTTTCTCCCGATGATGAGACTATGGTTCTTTGGTTGGGGAGGTAATGAGCTTGGTATTTGAGGGAAAATTCAGGGAAATGATGGACCTAGGTGAAAAGATATAGAGGAAGGTTGGACTCCCAAAGCCCAATCTCATCGCTCTGATCTAAGAAAGTATCTTTGAGCCACGATTGCAACTCCATGAAGTTGAATTCACATCTTGTGTCTGCGATTAGGTGATCTTTGTCAGCCAATGGGATCCTGTCGAGGTTTACAGGAGGTGGGAGGAAAGGATTTTCCTTGACTTCTGCTTTCTTGGACTTTGGTTCCATCACTGTGGAAAACACCTGCAATTCAAACAAAAAACGTTAGCGGGAATGGCGGTGGTTTTTGGGCTGCTGACTGAATCTGGAAGAGGACAAGGATAAACTTCCTGGTGCGAGGATAAGATAAGCAATGGGCGAATGATGGAGGTGAGTCGGTTTTGAGCAAACAGATACCTATTGGGGGCGGGAGATAGATCAACAGGCTAACGGATAAGCTAGCCTGTAATAAATAACCAACGGGTCCTTTGGAGCGTGAGATGGCAGGTAGAAACGAGTGACAAGTATGACCGGGTGATGTGAAGGGTGTTGATTGGGGACCGACCATGGTGAAAGTACCTATGATGGGTGAACAAGGGGAATGAACTAAAGGAGTTATGGGATGTGACCATTAGGAGAAGATAGTGGAAAAATGATGTCACGGGGCAGCGAGGGTATATCAAGAAAATGGTAAGTGGTAAGTGGAAAAGTAGTTTGCGGTAAATGGTGGGAGTCTGAAGCAATAGGTTCCTACCACGTTAGAGGAGGGGGCCTGACAGAAAACCATTCCATTCCGGACCCCCCCCCCACCGTTAAAGGTAAAATGGTTGGGGGATTCCGAAATACATCGTCAACCATCCATTGATGCACTTTCCGCTGGACCGCAGATCTGAGCGTGACCTTTAACCAACTTTTCGGACACCCTCCCCCCCCTAATCGTTAAAGGTAGACCGGTTGGGGGAGTCCGGAATTTAATCTCAACAGTAGATTTGGGCGCTGAAGTTTCATCCGTTCAGATGCATGCCTTTGTTATCCAAGATTTCGGACCCCCCCTCCCCCCCCACCGTTAAAGGTAGAATGGTCAGGGGGTGGTCCGAAAAATCTTATTGACCGTAGATCTGAGCGCCATCGTCTCAGCCGTTCATCTGTGCGCCTTCTTTAACTTGTCAGTGAAAAATTATATTTGTTCCAAAAACTTAGGACAAGTGCTTTATGCAGATTTACCAGCTTTCCCCTGCTTTGTATCACCATGGGGGTTAGACATTCACCTTTTAAACATCAAAGGTACGTTTCAATATTGATCATCATGCATATTTGATTGAAATAAAGGCCACTAACCTATGCTCTAACCTACTTACCTATGAAATTTAGCCCAGATTAAACTATTGGACTAAGAAATTACTTCTATCCTAGGGTTATTTGACCAAGATTAGGCAGTTTGGTCAAATTTATTCACTAGCTAAACTAATCAGCTTGGCTAAGATTAAACAGTTTAGCCAAGTTTATTCACTAATCCTATCAACATCAATTTAAAAGGACTTGGTCATGCTTAAACTATATGGACCAAGTCATTGTTATTGCATGGGGCTTTATTCAATTTCTTTTATGCCCTCTTTTATTCCTTTTCTTTCTTTTCTTTTCTTTTTTCTTTTTCTTTCATTTCTTTTTCTTTTTCTTTTTCTTTCTTTTCTTTTCTTTTTTCTTTTTCTTTCATTTCTTTTTATTTTTCTTTCTCAAATAATTATAGAATGGAAAATTATTTGGCAACCAAACACAGTGAAAAGATGACATTTCAGTCACCAGTTGATCCTATAAATTATAGGGTTATAACAACGGCTCCACCTGGGGATGGTACTCTCCTTGTGAAGTGCCAAGAATCCTGCTTCCTGATGTTCTGAAAAGTTTTCCACATTTTATTTTGTTGTTTGATTTGTGTTATTTTTGAAAATTTTGACGACAATGTTCAGTGGATCAGGGCCTTCTCTGCGGGCTTCAAACATCTGATCAAAGTTATTCACTCAAAAAGTTGTAAGCAAAATGAAATGATTTGTACAATGGAGAGGTGAGACTGGAAACCTCTACTGAGGAGGTGAATAATGCTTCAACATTCTGCCATTCACAGGTCCTCCTGGCAGATTGGTCCCATCGTTGTTGTTTAATAGAAAAACATTATTTCCTGTGAATGCTTGAATCATGTAAGGTCCCTTCCATAAATTATCGAATTTTCCATGCTTCCCCTTATCTTCATTTCGAGCATCCCACCTCAGAACCAGATCACCTAGCTCAAAGTCATCTTCTTTAGTTCTTTTATCAAAGATATTTTTAATGCTCTCCTGGACAACCTGAGTTTTGTTGTATAATTCTTCTCTAGACTGATGCAAGTGGATGATCTGGTTTATCCTTCTTTGGGAGTCGTTCGGCTCGGCTTGCATCTCTTGCAACAGTTTCATGATGGGAACCCCTAAAGAGGTAGGAAAAACTACTTCAATTCCATAGACCAATTGATATGGATACATACCAATTGACCTCTTAGTGGCCAGTCTGTTGGCCCACAATGCGAAAACCAGCTTGTTATGCCATGGCTTTTTTTTCTTTTTCTTGTAGAGTCTTCTTAATAATGTTCACCAGGGTTTTGTTGGATGACTCAACCAACCCATTTCCCTGAGGGTAATAAGCTGTGGAGTGTCCCAAAATGATATGATACCGGTTGCAAAAATCTATGAGCTTCTTAGATTGGAAAGCAACTGCATTGTCAGTTATGATTTTTCTTGGACATCCAAAGCGAGACAAGATATTATTTTCTAGAAATTTAAGAATGAAAGAATCAGTAGCTTGCCTGCTTGGTATAGCTTCAATCCATTTTGTGAAATAGTCTGTAGTAGTGAGGATCCACCTGTGCTGGCCCAAAGAGGGAGGATGTATTTCTCCAATAAAGTCTAATCCCCATTGCTGGAAAGGAGATTCAACAGAGATTGGTTTCAGGGGCAAAGGGAGGAGCTTCTTTTTTCCCTTGAACACCTGACATTTATGGCACGAAGTCACTTTCTGATGTGCGTCAATGAATAATGTAGGCCAATAAAACCCATCTATGAGGATTTTATTAGCCGTGGTCTTCCAGCTCAGGTGACCACCACAGTCTCCTGCATGAAAATCCTGTAATACTTTGTCAGCTTCATCTTTTAATAGACAGTTCAACAAAATACCTCCAGGATCCTTCCAATAAACATTGCCTTCTGGAATGCAAAATTTCAATGCTTTCAATTTCAAAAACCTATCTTTAGTTTTGGTCAGACCAGGGGGAGCTTGTAAGTTATGCAAAACAAATATCAGGTCTGCATACCATGGAGAGTTCATAAATACCTGTTTCATGCTTGGAGTCACCTGCTCTCCCTGTTCATCTACTGCAGCTAAGAAATTAATATATAGAGATTGGAAATTAGATTCAACCATTAACTTTGCTAGACCTTGACCTTTAATCAGTTTAGTAGGCTTAATATCTATGTCATACTCCAAAATAATAGCAATCCATTTTCCTCTTCTGCCATTTGGATTGTCCTGGGTTAAAATGTCCTTTACTACTGCGTTCAAAACGTATGCAATTGTGTGGGAATGGAGAATATATACTCTAAAATATTTTATGGCTTTTACCAGGGCAAAAGCTTGTTTCTCCATTATTTTATAATTCAAAGCAACATATTTTAAGGAGCTACTAAAAAAGTCTATGGGTTGTTCATACCCTTCGCTGTTTTTCTGTAGTAATACTGTTGGAATGGTGTGTTTAGAAGCAAAAGAGAAAAGGTAGAAATCTTTGGTGAAGTTAGGACTGATCAAGACTGGAGCCTGTGTGGGTGCATGCTTAACTTGTTCAAAAGACTGCTTGGATTCAGTGTCCCATTTTATTTTTGTGTCCTTTTTTAACATGTTGGTGATGTTCCTGAGAAGCTCGACCAAGTTGGGTATGAATCTTCTCAGAAAGTTTATTTTGCCTATGAAAGATTGTAACTCTTTGATATTCCTTGGGTGTTCCAGTTTCTGAATGGCTTCTATTCTGCTGGGATCTATCTTAATTCCATCCTTAGAGATTATGTTCCCCAATAGTTTACCTTCCTCTAATCCGAAAAGGATTTTCTTAGGATTTAGAGAAATCCCAAATTTCATGCATTTCTCAAACACTCATTTGAGATGTCGCAAGTGCTCTTCATCGGATTGGGAATAAACAGTTACGTTGTCCAGATAAATGACAATAAATCTGCCAAGTTCTTCCACAAAAGTGATGTCCATCGCTCTTTGGAAAGTGGCCCCAACATTCATCAAACAGAAAGGCATTTTCACGTACATGAAGGTACCCCAAGGTGTTGTGAAGGTTGTTTTCTCTTGATCATTTGGGTGAACGAGAACCTGGTTACAGCTTGAGAAACCATCCAGTAAGGAGATTCGGCTGGATCCAACTACCTTTTGTAATATGTGGTCCATTTTTGGCAGTGGGTAGTTTTCCTTTAGGGAAACCTTGTTCAAGTTTCGGAAATCAATGCAAAGCCTGATTTCCCTAGTTTTCTTTCAGGTTGGAACCATATTTGAAACCCATTTGGAAAATTGTAAGGGAACTATGATTTTAGCATCATACATCTTTTTGATTTCTTTTTCTATCAGGGGGAGTAACTTGGGATTGATTCTCCTAAGTTTCTATCTGAAAGGTTTTTGTTCTTATTTTATTGGGATCCTATGTTGTATGATGCTTGTGTCGTAAGATTTTAAGTCTTCATAACCCCAGGAAAACATGTCTACATATTCCTTGAAAAGTTCAATGTATGTTTCTGCTCGGGGGGTAAATATTTGGAAAGTTTTACCATCTTGGGTTTCTCCTCGGTCCCTATGTTACAGTCTTCAACCTCTTTACCACTGGCTTCAATTTTGGTTTTTTTTTGCCACGTCATTAAAATCAAACAGGTCTTCTAACAAAACTAAACCCCTAGGTAATACATTATTCTTTAAATGCAAAACATCAGAATCTAGCTCCTTCACTTATTTCTTATGAATCTATTTTATTTACACTATCAGTTCAAAAAAAATATTTATTTACATTTTCATCATCATTTTCTAAGTCTCGTCATTTTCTAAGTCTATCTTTGTACACTCGAAATCATTTTTACATTGTAGAAACTCTTCAATTTGATCATCATTCCCAAATACCTGCCAGTATCTGATGTTGTCCGGGACAATAGGTCTGCACTTCACCTCTACCGTGTATGGGCGAGTGGAACGAAAAGGTATCTTGCATGTAGCTGCTAACATAGCTAACCCATCTGCTAAAATGTTATGTCCCTTGGGCATCACCTGCAAATCAATTTCTGTGAAACATTGAAGGGCATCCAAAACAACATTCCTATAAGCTCTAATCCTGGGATGTTTTGCTGCATACTCACCTTTAATTTGTTTGATAATTAATTCAGAATCACCTCTTACCATGATTTGTTTGGCACCAACCTTCTTTAGTAGTTTCAGATAGAGGATCAAAGCTTCATACTCGGCTATGTTGTTAGTGCATTGAAAATTCAGTTTGTAAGAATGGATCTTTGAATACCTGTATTTGTTATTGTGAAACCAAACTCATGCTCCCACTCCCTCTTTGCTTACAACTCCATCGAAGTCCATGCTCCAGAACTCTGTTGGCAATTATTCACTTATTACAATTTCCTTCCTTTTTGCCTTAGTGATTTCTTGGCCTTCTTTCGGATCAATTGTATCTTCTTCTAGCTGAGCGATTTGTTCTTCCATATTTCCATCATTATACATGATGAAGGAATCCATATCAGATTGTGCAAAGTACAAAGGGTAGTTATGTGGTTTTTCTTGGCTGTTGACCATATATTTCATTAGCGTCTCTCTGTACCGTATTTCGGGGGGATGTCCGTGATCACAACATCCATAACTATACTTTTTGCTGGAATCTGAACTAGGGTGATACATAAGTCTTTGATCAACCCGATACATCTGACTTTGCTGGAGTCGAAAGAGTGCAAATCCTTGTAGGGTCTAGTGACCTCGAGTTCCAGTTTTTCCATCACTGCTTTAGGCATCAGGTTGTGGGAAGCACCCGAATCTAACATAGCATTGTGCAGAATCAGGTCGTGTTTATTAAGGATGATGTAAAAAGGAGCGACAACACCAGTGCAAGTCTGACCATCAACTTCAGGGCCAAACAGGAGTTCATATTGATCATCGGTAAGATTTACCATGTCCGAATGATTCACTGATCCAACATTCAAGGCCTTCATGCCTATATCAGGCTCAATGCTCAATGCTTTGATCACTTGCGATCGGTAAACATTCTTACTTATCAATTCAAAAAGGGGAATGGAAATATTCACTTTGGCTAAGTCCCCTTCAAGGCTAAAAGAGGTAGGTTCTCTGCTTTGGCTCAACAATTCTGATTTTTCCACCATAGTTTTCTGGGAAGAAGTACATGGTCGATTGGTTGATGAAACCTCAGTCTGCATTGATCTTTGTAAAATGGTAGGGTTTATTTTTGCTGGAGGTTCAACATTACCTTTCTCAGGGATTTTCTTGGTAGAAGGCTCAGAGGTCTTCTTGGTTTCGACTGTTTTCTTTGTTTCGGTTACCTTTTTTGGGGAATTTTCATCTGTCTTTTTGCTTTGCAGATTTTACTGCCTGTGTACCTCCATAATGGCATTTTCAAATGCCTGTTGTTCCATATCCTCGGCTTCCTCATTTAACTCTGATTGAGAAAGAAGGAAAAGTTCTTTCTCTTCCTGAGTAAGGAAAATGGCTTTGTCGTCGTGAACGCCCATGAGGTTTATATGCGTGTCATCTAATTCTTCAATTGTCTCCTCACCTTCATCGACATGATTTTCCTGTAGGGGTGGTCTGATCTGTTGATCAAGACCCCTCTTTTCTCTTTGATCCCTAGGATCTCTCTACCTGATTTGAGGAGGATTTCTTCTGAAGTTAGGATTCTGAATTTGTGGAGCAGCTTGGTTTTCTCTAGGAGGATTTATTTTGGCTATAGTAAGTCTCTCCATCATCCTTTCCATTGCTCTAGCTAAGGAATCCAATTTGGCGTCAGAAGAGGATGTGGTGGGTTCCTCTTTAATCGTGACTCTCCTTTCCATCCTTTGTCATGCCCTTCTGGCTAACAGGTTGGCCTCTACACTTACTGCACTTTTCTGCATGTCCTCCAGAGTGGTAGAGTTTCTTTCCCTTAATTGATATGACATATCAACGTCGAAACCATCATGGAATTTTATCAATGCCAAACCTTGTGGGGGTTTAATATCGACTGGAATTGCATTGTACAGATTGTTGAAATGGGTGCAGTAGTCTTGTACTATTTCTCCTTGGTTCCTTCTGATGTTTTCGTATTCTGACAATATCTGGAGAGGATTTTTCTTTACCTCCCATATGTTTAGAAAAATTATTTGAAACACTATAAGGTTGACCACAGAAGCAACACGTAAGACTTTGTACCATTTCTTAACATCCCCAGTTAGAGTCTTTGCAAATAGTCTCATTTGAACATCATCTTCATCTACTTCCTGCAAGTCAAAATAGTCATTCATTTTATCAACGTGTTGCTATGCGTTCAAGGGCCCAGTACCATTGAACTGTGGAAGTCGTGTTTGATAGTCCTGGGGCATAGCGTGTAGAGGTGCGACCAACACCAAAGGAGCATATCTGGTTTCCATGATAGGTGGAGGAGGCGGGACAAAAACTTGGATGATGGGTGGGGAGGTGACAGAAAATGAAGAGGATGAAGGACTAGCAGGCACAAAGTGAGTGGGTTGAGGTTTTACAGAAGCTGCAACAATAGTTATGGCAGAAAGTTCGATCGACTGCTAGAAGTGGGCTTGGTGTAAATCTTGATTGAGATTTGCTACCAAAGTTTCTATCTTGTTGATTTTTTTATCAGGGACCGCCCCGGGAGATATTATTTCAAGGGTCCGTGGTTGCAAGATGGTTTGATCTAAAATGGTTTTAGTCACAAAGCTATCAGATTTTTTTCTAAACAAGCTTTGTTCAAAAGTGGTGTCAAAGTTGAGATCCTGGAGGGCAACAAATTTTTCTGGAAGAGAAAGGGACCTGTGAATGGGACTATGACTCCCTGAACCTTATGCAATAGTCTTTTTTTTGAGTAATTGTTCTGGATTATCAGTTACTACTGTAGGTTCTGGGTCTGGGTGAGATTGAGTATAAGCTCTTTTAGGAGCCATATTTTTAATTTTATATCTTTTTATTTTTATGAATCCAAAATTACTATGCACAAACTTTTAACAACCTCTGAACATTATCTCTTTCTCAGATTTATGACCAGTTCAAAAATAAAGTTTTCTTCTAGGGAAAATAAATCGTGGGATTGAAAGTTTGTTCAGTACCCCAGTATGGTTGCCACTATGTTATCGCTCTGTAACTTCCCAGAGGTTGTCAGAGTAGAAGAAATTTGCCAGAGGTAACTTTATTCAACCACTTTGAAACTAGAATCTATCCCTACCAGCTTCAGAGATGGATCTCTCTGTATGATTTAGATATGTTTTAACTTTGAGATATTAGGCTAGTTAAGTAAAGTAAGATTGAATGGTTTGTTTTTGTTTTTGTAAAATTGGCTAAAAAAATATTTACGCATCCATTGGGCTATGGGGTCTGTACTATAAATACAAAGATCTAAACAAGAACAAAAAGAATCTTTTCACAGGGAAAGATTATGCATTCACTGGATTCTTTAGCAGTAAAGTGATGGATAGCAGAAATGATGAGAATATCAATTAAAGTAAAGAAGCATTTAAAAATTTCTTCACTATGATATCAGAAGATAAACATTAAGATCTTTCAAAGTCGGAAACAAGGTATACAAAGATAAATCCTACAACATGAGATACTTTTAAAAGATTATATTAGAAAACAATATGACAACTGAGTGAGAAAAACATTTAACACAGGAAAGTAAACATCACCAATGAACAACACGCGGGAATCCTGTGAAAGTCCCTTTGTATTACTGGAAGATATCTTGATAAATAATTACAGTCTTTATGGCTTACAGGGCGTAAAGATCAACCCTTCATACTTCAAAGTTTGGAGTATTTATAATAAAAAATTACATACGATCCTATCATTAAAGATCAGGACATGGAAGATTCTAAATTTAGCTAACTAACTCAACAAGATACAAAAATTCAGGAACTGTTGATGATGTGTTGAAATCTTCATGCTGATTTCTGGGAAAACCGTTGGTGAGTTATCTGCATGACTTCGTCTGACAGGATTGCTGACAGGGCTTGGACACTTCATCGCCTACTCGATCAGATTGCATAGCTCTTCCCACCGAAGATGACTGGGAATGATGAATTTGAGTAGTCTTCGGTATATTTCATCCATCTCTGTGTACTTGGCAAATGTTGGCTTGATGATGAAAATATACCAAATCTCGTGCTGTATGCTGATGTCTGGCTGCAAGGTTTCTAAGAACGCCTTGCCTGTTATGCTTCCTTGTATTCTCGAAAATTTCAAACTATTTTTGGCCACTGTGGCCAACCTCTGTTTATAATCAGGAAGGGTCATTAAATTTTCATTTAAGACCCTTAAATCAGGGAGACATTTCTTCTGCAGAGCTTCGATTTTACTGAAAATTTTTTGCACTCCTGTGTCCATAGTCTGGACCTTCTCCTCCAACTGTAGCATTAGTCCTCTTTTGGTTAGAACCCTCTTGACCTCAAGGATGGTTTCCGTCCCGTCTTCAACCTTCAAATCCTCCAACTCCTACTTGGGTTTTGAATTCAAGAATTCGATGATCTCAGTGGCTTCTGTGGGTATTTCTCCCAGTTCTCCTCTTATTTTCTCAATAGCCTACTTGCTCCTTTGTACTAGTTCATTTTGCTCGAACATGATTTTCACCATAGGCCATATTTCATTTATGGATTTAGAGATATCCATCCAAATATTTTCCTTGGCCTCAGCGAGTGTCTTGCCTACTACTGTTTGCTTTTGAAGATGCTGCAATTCCTATTTGAGCTTGTCTGATGCTTGTTTCTCCATGGAGTAGATGGTCTGGTAAGAAGACTTAAGTTCCTGAAGGTCCTCAACCTCCTTTTTTAGTCTGCTAATTTTTGTCTCTTGCAAGTTCATCTCCTCCATGGATTTTTTCAGTTCTACTGTCTTTTTGAGAGCTGTCAGTGGAGTTGCCGAGGGAATCTCTGCTGAGGGGGTTCCTTCTATAGATGTTGTGCTTACTCCTGTAAGTGCAACTACATTCAATGGAATGACTTCCATAGGCATTGATTGTTCCTTCTCCTTCACTAACCTTTCCAGTTCTGCTTCCATCTCTTTCAACTGTGCATTCTTCTCCATGATCAACTTGAGCATCTTGTCCTTCTCGCCTTCTATTTCAGCTATCTCCTTTGCTTGTGCATCTTTCATTGGTGGTAGTTTCAGCTGTTTCCTCAGAGATGATATATCAAAATTTTTCTTTTTAAGCATATCCTCGACTACTTTCACGTTCGAGGGGTCGTACCCGATCTTGAGGACTAGTTCTTCCAACGTTTTAATTATGTTATCCTTTGCAAAGGATGATATTTTCTCTAACTTCAGTTGTGTCTGAACATTGCTTAGAGAGACATGTAGTTTAGCAGCTGTAGTAGAAGCATTTGCCAAAGTGGAGAAAACCATTTATCCAGTTTGCCTGTGCAGATCCATTTGATCGACAGGGTGCACATCCCTGGTGTGAAACTTGAATGTCACCCTTTTGTAATCAGTGATTACCTTCGGGTCGGGAACCTGTGCCTACAGAAAAGCCATGTGCATTCTACCCTTCTCAGTATCGAATGTGGACAACAGTCTTTGCTGTGTCGTTGATGTATGTTTCCAAAACTGAGCATAAGTGTTGTTGGTCAGCATTTGAGTCCTCTTCTTAATCAGATCATACTTCTCAAAAATACTCAACTTCGGTCCTCCTTTACTCGGCTGGTCAACTAGTGAATTATCCATCAGCTTCTTGGATGAAACTGAGGACATGATCTGCTTGCCACTTATGATAAGAGGTGGTTGATCACCTTTCCTAGTAGAAGTGGATTGGGTTTCCTTTTCACCAGCCGTGTCAATTGTATGACTGGATTTTAGCCTTTTGGTGTGTAATTAGAAATCTTCAGCCGAGACTTCGGTGACGGAAGGTGAAGTATCCTTCATGGATCTTTTCTCCTTGGGAACCTATGGTGTAGTTGTCTGTGAGATCGTGACCGAAGGGTCCTGCTGTTATATCTATACTAGAGTGTTCGGCTCCCATTCTGTTTGATTTGTGAACTTTTCTATCTCAGGCTTGGGTGTATGAACATATGGAACATTGTTATTCTTAACCCTCATCTCTGAAATTATCCCACATGGATCATAGTGCCATAGGAAACTAACATGGAACTTCATTTCTCTCAAAAGTCTGTTTGCCTCTTCCCCGATGCCTTGACTGTTATAGATAAAAGACCCAATTTACCCTTTAATTCTAAGCTGTTGTTTCTTCTTCAGAGACACAAAGTGTATGTTGTCTGAGTTTATCATTTGTCTTATGTATTCCAGAGCAAATATCCTCACGGGTAAATACTTGGGTAGTTTGTATGGAGCCAAATCACATCCATATACTCTGATCTCGGTATGATTTTGGTAAAGGTACCAATCTTCAGTTTTTGCAAGGTCCGAAAGATGCAAGATCCTCTAAATCTCCTCATTAATTCTTGGTTCTGGTCTACCACTGAGCATGCTCACCACTGGGTGGTAAAACTGCTTGATAAACTGTTTGAAATTGAACTCTGTGGAATTTCATCTGAGCAGGGAAGTCCAAGATGTTACCGCTTGTGACTTCCCATCCTTGTCCATTTTCTGCATTGAGAAAGAGAACCTGTCTGCTTGAAATAAAGCGAACATGTAAGCCAGTATGGAGGAATACCGGAACATGCCCTCTGTGGCGAAATTTGAAAGATGCTCATGAATACTACTCGCCAGGAAAGTGCTGTAGTCAAACTGAGTGGTGGGCCTTTCCTCTGTAGAGAAAATGGACAGAAAATCCAATATGGGTTCATCCACCCATTGGTCTGAAAAATAACCAAGTAGAGAACAGAGCAATGAAATGACTTGGTTTCCCTTCTCTTAGAGCAGGGAGGAAGGATACAGGGGATTTGTCTTGGGGAGCTGAGCATCCTGTGGGAGGAAAAACTCAAAAATCTGGGCTCTCTGAGGGAAAGATAGCTTCTGGTACAACTATGTTATGACTTCAAGGTTAAAAGGAGAGGCAGATTCATTTCTGGGTATCTACATCATCTGATCAATGGCTTCTGGTGTGATGAAGAACATAGTTTCTCCTGATGACGAGACTATGGTTCTCTGGTCGGGGAGGTAATGAGCTTGGCATTTGAGGGAAAATTTAGGGAAATGATGGACCTAGGGGAAAATATATAGAGGAAGGTTGGAATCCCAGAGCCCAATCTCATCGCTCTGATTTAAGAAAGTATCTTTGAGCCACGACTGCAACTCCGTGAAGTCGAATTCGCATATTGTGTCTGCGATTAGGCGATCTTTATCAGCCAATGGGATCATGTTGAGGTCAACAGGAGCTGGGAGGAAAGGATTTTCCTCTGCTTCCACTTTCTTTGACTTTGGCGCCATCACTATGGAAAATAACTGCAATTCAAACAAAAAATGTTAGTGGGAATGGTGGTGGTTTTTGGGTTGTTGAATGAATTTGGAAGAGGACAAGGATAAACTTCTTGGTGCAAGGATAAGATAAGAAATCAGTGAATGATGGAGGGGAGTTGGTTTTGAGAAAACAAATACCTGTTGGGGGCGGGAGATATATCAACAGGATAACGAATAAGCTAGCCTGTAATAAATAACCAATGGGTCCTTTGGAGCGTGAGATAGTAGGTAGAAACGAGTGACGAGTATAACTGGGTGATGTGGAGGGTGTTGATTGGGGACTGACCATGGTGAAAGGAACTGTGACGGGTGAACAGGGGGAATGAACTGATGGAGTTATGGGATGTGGCCATTAGGAGAAGATAACGGAAAAATGATGTCACGGGGTGGCAGGGGTATATTAGGAAAATGGTAAGTGGTAAGTTGAAAAGTGGTTTGCGGTAAATGGAGGGAGTCTAAGGCAATAGGTTCCTGCCACGTTAGAGGAGGGGGCTTGATAGAAAACCATACCATTCCGGACGCCCCCCCCACCGTTAAAGGTAGAATGGTCGGGGGGGGTCCGAAATACATCGTCAACCGTCCATCCGTGCGCTTGCCGCTGGACCATAGATATGAGCGCGACCTTTAACCAACTTTCCTAGAATTTAATCTCAACAATAGATTTGGGCGCCGAAGTTTCAACCATTTAGATGCATGCCTTTGTTATCCAAGATTCTGACCCCCCCCCCCCCCCCCCCCCCCCCCCCC